>JAGFPH010012172.1:0-31397 GCA_018207615.1 Philaenus spumarius | reverse complement strand
GAATTAAATGTTAATTATTACACTTAATACATTCTTTTGGAGACGTCCAATCAATCGGACGCTGGCTCTTCGCCTAAATCACCACCTTCGACGTAACCGTTGATTAACTTATTTCCACTTTAAGTGAAATAGAGTTTAGATTTAGAACCCTCCGATGATGGTAACTTGGTTACTGAAATGTACATCAGGGAACTAGAATAGCTATATCAATAAATGTGTTTCATTTTATTTTTGTAGTTTTATTCACCGAACTTGTGGTTGGGGCTTCAGTGTTTCTTATTGTTTAAGTGATTGTTAACTTCTTAGGCATTAGTGGTGCTCTCTGGGACTTCCATTGCTGGACGAATTCCTCGAGGATTTCGACGTTGCGCTCTCACTACATTAGTTACAAGTGGCTCATTTCATTTAGTTTCCACGAACCTATTGGTTGAGCATTCTGTCATTATAATCGTGGTAAACCTCTATATGTTACTTTTACTTTCTCGCTATACTATAGTATAGAGAAAGTATAGTGATCGCAAACAAATCGATGTTGAGATTTTTGTGGAAATATCCGTTTTGGGAGACCCCTGAGTCCAAAAAAAGTGGTTTTTACAAAATTTCTATCTGTATGTCTGTATGTATACAAAGCTAGAGCGAAAACTATTCGATCGATTTCAAACAAATTTGCACCAGACATGTCAAGTAGGCCTGTACAGATGCACGAAAAACGGTTTTGAAAAATTTTGAAAAACAACCCCCACTTTGCAAAAAGAAACCCAAAAAATCAGTTATTATTTTTTTAAATAAAAAAACGGCTTTAACGATTTTGATCAAATTTGGCTTATGTGTAGCCTTTAATGTACCCTACCATATTCAAAAAACAGCATCTTTCTAAAAATGTTCGTTTAGATAATAATAATAATAATAATATCTGATTTTTGGAGTATTTTTGGCCATAAAAGAGGTTGTTTTTCAAAATTTTCAAAACCTTTTCGTGCATCCATACAGGCCTAATTGACGTGTTTGGTGCAAATCTGTTCGAAATCGATCGAATAGATTTATCTCTAGCTAATAAAAATATGTATTAATTAATCTCCTAGTTTAAAATCACCTCTCCTACCTCTCCTCCAATAATGAAGTCACAGTGAATCTGTTTAATAATTTAAATATGTTTGTGAGAAAGTATGTGCCAGTTTCTGATACCGTTTATTTAAAAGTAAAATCTACTCATGACAACATATTCCCGACGTAGCCTAATATTCCCCTATACACATTCTCCTCTCATTACGCTAAGTACGCCTTATACATGCAAAGTTTTGCTTTATTAATGACTCTAAAGTTGTGCAAATCTTCGCCACGCCATTAGCAAAATGAAAAACTTTCCCTCTCAATCATGTTCTAAGCGGAATCGAGTGCGAAATGCTTTTAAATTCTGTTACCTGTACTCGGCAAGTAAGTTTTGCTAAATTTATACTTCGTTTATTTTTCAGATGATCGAGTTGGCGTGGCTTTGAATAAAAGGTAAGTCGGTAGTTTATCCAAGAAAATGTATAAGAGGACAACATATTACAGCTTTAGGTTCTTTTATTGAAATATACAGGGTGTTAGAAAACTCTGTGCACATACTTCAGGATAATGTTCCTAGGGTCAAAACGTCGTGTAACCAGGGGTATATTTTGCTTCGTTTACTGTGTGTCTGTCTGTATGTAATTTTACTTAAACATTAATGTTTGGCTCAATGAATTTAAACCAAATTTTAGTTTTAGGCTCTAGGTTGACGAACACTTTTAATGCATTACCTCTTTCCGTTTCAAAATGGTGGTCATGTACATTTTACTTTCTCACTATACTATAGTATAGAGAAAGTATGGTGATCGCAAAAAAAATCGATGTTGAGATTTTTGTGGAAATATCTGTTTTGGGAGTCCCTGAGTCCACAAAAGTGGTTTTTACAAAATGTCTGCCTGTATGTCTGTATGTTTACAAAGCTAGATTTCGGACAAATTTGCACCAAACATGTCAATTAGGCCTATATAGATGCACGAAAAAGGGTTTTGGAAAATGTCGAAGAACAACCTCCTTTTTGGCCAAAAAACCCCACAAAAAACAGTTATTATTTTTTTATAAAAAAACGGCTCTAACGATTTTGATCGAATTTGGCTTATTTGTAGCCCTTAATGTACCCCTGCCATATGCAGAAAACCGTATCTTTCTAAAAACTCTTGTTTAGCTAGTAATAATAATAATAACTGATTTTTGGGATGGTTTCTTTGGCCAAAAAGGGGCTCGTTTTTCAAAATATTTCAAAACCTTTTTTCGTGCATCTATACAGGCCTAACAGACCAGTGTTTTGTGCAAGTTTGTTCGAAATCGATCGAATAATTTTCTCTCTAGCTAATAATAATAATATTTATTAGTTAATCTCCTACTCTAAGGGTCTGCTCCAGTAAGGCCCTGTTTATGCACTAGCGGTCGACCGCAGCGGCGCGCCGGGCTACTTTTATAAGAGCATTAAGTTAAATGGGCACGTTTACGCAACAAGAAGCGGAGCGGCGAGCCGCAGCGGTTCACAGAAACAGAGCGGTGCATTTACAAACCGCAGTTTTTTGCGGTTTCAAAATGCATTGGTTTAAATGGGAGCGTTTATGCACAGCGGCTCACCCCTCCCGCCATGTCAGTGATGCCAACCTACCTACATGGATCCATCGCACACTTATAACACTTTTTCAGACTGACAGGACTGGAGAACAGTTGGCAGCACTGGCTGCCCCACCACAGTGTTAAAAAAATGAGCGGGTAGCCGCTGCGGTCGACCGCTAGTGCATAAACGAGGCCTAAATAGAAAGCAACTGGAAACGTACTTCCGGTATCACTGTATTCCTATCTAAACAGTGCAATTTCTTGCAGCTGAACGCTTTGACATTGCCTCATTTCAAACCATTTTATAAGTCTATCTTTTGTAATTGAGTGTTGAAAAAAAACTGAATATTCTTTATAAAATTTCGGATCCGGCTTGCAAATTATTTTTCATTATTAATTTTTTATTGTGTTAGGAAAAAAATTCAAACTTTGTACTTATAAAATGTCAATTACATAACAAATCAAAAGCATTTAAAAAAAAACTAAATTGCAAGACGGATGCGTATTGTGACTGTGCTTAAAATGAGACCTTGCAAACAATTTTATGATAAAAAGTAAACGAAATAAATGGTTTGAAATTTAACATTGCTCTTATGGGATAAAAGTCCATTTTATTTTTACTGGAGCAGACCCTTAATATCACCTCTCCTACCTACAGTTATGAAGTCACAATGAATCTGTTTAATAATTTAAATATGTTTGTGAGTAAGTATGTGCCAGTTACTGGTACCGTTTATTTCAACTTAATATAACAAAAAAAAAAACAACCTATTTTTAACTCCCGACGCAATCAGATAGGAGGGGGGGAAAGGGGAGATTTTGAAACAAGAGACCTTGCGTAACAATTTTACGATACAAAATAAACTAAATAAATTGTTTATAAATCCAAGATGGCCGCCTCTACAGCAGACCCTTAACATAGTTGACTTTGTTGAGTATATAAAACCATACTAAATAAATATGCCGCCGAATAGTTAAAAAATATCAACACCTTTCATAATGACAAGGACAGATCCCCCCCACACCCCCAACTAAATGTTTGATCGATTCTTCCCAACAGGCGCCAATTACCCAGCGATATTAATATCTCATGGCCTGTGCATTGTGTTAAACGGTATCGTGCTCATAATGACAGGTTATTTAGCGCTTACTTGATCATATATTTCCTGATTTCTAAAGGGTTAATAACCGGGGGTGGGGAGGGAAGTGAACACCTGTTACAAGCCCCATAAGCGTATATTGTATTCGTTTTAAGGCAGGAGTAGTCGTATAAAGCTTGAAACAGTTTTAAGCAACCGTTAGGGGTTTTTATCCTATATGGCTCGAAATAGTTGAAGGAATCTTTAGGGGAGTAGCGTGTCGCAATAGCCTGGTCGTCCGGTGTGCTACAGTTGTGTACGTTTCAGTCTAAGCGGTCTCCAATAAATTAATTTAACCGTGGGTAGAATATCAGTAATGTTGGGAGTGGTCAATGAGCACAGATCATGGTCTCCAGAATACGTTCAGGATGGCTTTCAGAATATAATATACGTATGTGTTCGCACTCTAACGGCCGCATTTTACGTCCGATTTGATCCAAATTTGGCACACCCGTTAGTTTTCTGTCACACAAATGAGTTCGTCTGTCAAAAAAATCAAGCAACCAGAAATAATACTTAAAATAAATTATATATATTTATAGATAATTCTGAACATTTTGTTTTTACGCTACCTTAGGCGATGTAGTGCCATCTCGTCCAAGTGCTATCTCGTCCAACACCCTATTTCCTAGAAAAGAGTGTCATCTCGTCCAGCTCAGTTTTACAGTTGAATGAACACATTAATTAGTGCCATCTCGTCCAAGTGAAAACTTGACAAGGGTTGAGGAAGGCAACGCAGGTAGCCTGTGGTTGTGCGCCCTCGCCTAGCACCCTCACCGCTTTCCCACCCCATTGTATACATGTCGACACTGCCAATTTAAACCTCATTTGTATGCTTGATCGGGAGGTGTAAACATCTATAGGAATATGGAGTTTTCGACCACCATAAGAGGCCAACCTAGTCTTTTATATAACCGTTTTCGGTATACAAAGAAAAATTAAAAGTGTGGAGAAATTGTGTGGCAATGTGTAAATCGTACTAGTGTAAATCACATTATATAATTAAAATTAAAAAAAAAACTAAAAGGTTCTAACCTATAGTATTTAGTTACAGTATGTTTACTTTTTACTTAATCTGGCCGATAACAGTATGATTATATTTCGTTATTATCACTTTATATAATTAAAATTAAAAAAAAAACTAAAAGGTTCTAACCTATAGTATTTAGTCACAGTATGTTTACTTTTTACTTAATCTGGCCGATAACAGTATGATTATATTTCGTTATTATCACTTTATATAATTAAAATTAAAAAAAAAAAACTAAAAGGTTCTAACCTATAGTATTTAGTCACATTATGTTTACTTTTTACTTAATCTGGCCGATAACAGTATGATTATATTTCGTTATTATCACTTTATATAATTAAAATTTAAAACAAAACTAAGAGGTTCTAACCTATAGTATTTAGTCACAGTATGTTTACTTTTTACTTAACCTGGCCTATAACAGTATGTTTGTACTTTAAAAACGTATGTACAACTTTGTAGTTGAGTTGGCTAAACTGTTCGTTTCTACGAAGTGTAAATACTATATTTATAAAGAAAAAAGTTAAGGTTTGTGTATTTATAGTAGTTTCGATTGACACGCTAAAGTAAACAAATACCTTGCTGTTTTATGCAAGGTATAGAAGACCTTAATAAAAAGAATTGAACGTAGTTTTTGTAAACCTGTCAAGTAAACAATAGCATAGGTTTTTGGACGAGATGGCACTAGTTGGCAGGTAGAGAATTAACCTCCCGCCCTACGTTCGTGGAATTTGGACGAGATAGCACTTGGACGAGATGGCACTTGGACGAGATGGCACGACACCCCTTAGGCTACGGCCACGCTAGGCGACCTGGTTGCGGGTAGGTGCCGCTCTTAGCGACAGTCGCGGTAACACAATTGTAAAAGATGACTTTGAGGATATGATTGCTAGTGATTGCCGAATATCTTCTGAATAATTTGCATGTTTTCCTGCTTCAATTGTCTTATTAAAAATGCTTTAACAAAATAAAAGAGTACATTATTTATGTTGAATAAAAACCTAGCATAAGCTTTTGGCTTTTAGTCTTAGCTCTAGCTTTCGTTATTAAGTCAAAGCTTTTAGTCTTAGCACTAAGTACTTAATATTTGGTTGATATTTTTTTAATTGCTTAAATGAAATAAAATTCTATTAAATAATGGATACTAATTAACTCGTACATCGCCCTTTGCTTATACGAGCCCGTCACCTATCAAATACGCCACCGTAAACTTTATTCGTAAGTTTTTATAGGCCTAATCATTAAACGGTTTAAAACTTTGTATAGGAACTCCATTTTGTATAGTTTTTTTTTATACAAGTATTGTTTATATGTACCTATACATTTTATTAAAATCACTCTAATATTTTAAAAGAAATTCAGTTTTTACGGAAGACATGTACCGTATAGCCTACCTTCAGATATTGAAAACGCGTGTTCAGTAAAAGTAAAACCCCATTTTCTCTAAAAAATTACCAGATTTAAATAAAATTAATACTATAACATAGTTCCTGTTCCAATTTTTAGACCGTTTAACGATTAGGCCTATAAAAATATACGAATAATATTTACGGTAAAACGTGTTTGACTGCCTCCAACGCGCCTGTGAGCTATTGTGAAAATTTGGTGAGTTATTGTGCGCGCGCCCACAAAAAAACCTGTTAAAACAAATGACCTTACAGACATTCTAAAATGATTAAAAAACGTTTTTTCATAATTTCTTAATCTTCGGTGACAGCACTAAAGCACCTAAAATAGGCCTTTGAACGTTTAATGAATGCACCCACTTGATTCTATTCCTCCTTTTTAACTTTGCGAATTTCATAAGTATAAAATTTTGTAATAAGATTGTGTAATAAAATAATAATAATAACTTTCCTTCTTTATTTTTCCCTTCATTTGTCAAAAGGCATGGTTCTGAAAACACTGAACTAGCGACAAAGCGCACATAAAGCAGGTGGAGTAGAGAAGGGTGGGGAAGCGACATTATATAACATGGGGAGCGCATTTGTCGCCGCGACCAGAATACGCTCCCGGTCGTGCTCTATTTGTTGTCGCTGTTCGCGGCTCTCCTAGCGTGGCCGTATCTCTATAATTCAATGCATTCCACTTTTTTTCTTTGTCGCGGCGACCCGGTCGCCTAGCGTGGCCGTAGCCTTATAGTTTGTCTCATTCCCCAAAATCAATCATTACCATACCGTTTAAATCCACATGGGGGCAGGTTTTGGTCCGAGGCTGACGGCAGGGATGGAAACTCGCGAAGCCGGTCCACTCCGACCGAAGCTAAACGGTCCATAATATAAGAAGACAAGTAGTACAGGTGCACACTCGGAAAGCACAGTACATGAGCCGAGGTAGCAAGGTCGCGTTGCAAACTCCCAAAAATTTGCGTGAAACCCTAAAACATATAAACTTAATTTTAGAAATTCGATCAACTTATTATTATTTTATAAATTCAGTATGATGTAAAATATTTCTGTCGTTCGCGCAAACGCTCTGGCCTTACTGTGCTTGCGTGAGAACTCTGTCAGAGCTAACCCACCACCAGGGGCGATGCGAGCATGGGATAGAGCTCTGCCCTGTATTGTTACATCAAATAAAAAATATGCATTAGTCTAAATATCAATAGAACTGGTCATTGTAGGGAACACTGGAAGTAAGTTACGACTCCCAAACATAGTGTTACTAATCACATATTTGATTTTTCAGACCTTTCCCACAAAAGTTTGATGCCAAAACACGGGGTTCATTTCCAACCCTATAACAGATAAAAGCTTAGTAGCACAATTCTAGATTTATTCTGTACTGAACCAACACCCGTTTGTTGAATGCATTTACATTCACTATCATTTAGGTTAGGTAATAGCAATCACAAACAAAGATAATTCGACCACCCAGCAGAACCGCTGACGTGAGTTGAACAAATTCAAAAACATAAGTTTATAGGCCTATGTTGTAGGGTTTCAACCAACAATTTGGGAAATAGGTCTATTCACGACGGTGCTGAACAGCTGCAAAATGGTTCGCACGCCATTCCGCATATCGGGAGTGTCTTCAATACACAAACCATTGCGTGCTTCGCACCCCATTCCGCGTATTGGGATTATCTTCAATACACAATGCATTAGCAACAAAAAAAAAATTGGGTCTGCGTCGGACCAGACGGTGGAAGTTATACCTACACTTCTTTGGCCATCCAATGGTATAGACAGGTAGACCTACTATTGATTTAATATATTTTGGGAAAAACTAGTCGTAACGTAGAGTAGCCCTACTATTTTGTAGATGATAGCCTATTCTTTTATAAAAACATTAACCAACACTGAAGGCATATTTTAATCACAGTTAGTCTGGGGACCGTGATCAGTGCTCACTTACTACACCCAACAAAATGATGAGCTCCCGAAATTTCTGCATATCGTCGTGAATCACCCTACACATAAAATGACAGCCGAAAACGTGTTCAGGGGACCATGATCAGTGCTCACTTACTACACCCAACAAAATAATATTGCATTGTCATCGGTCCTTGATAAGTATGCAAAGTTTCAAATCAATCCGACTTTTTGAAGGGGGTGAAAATCACGTCGTGTTCTGGAGACCATGAGCAGTGCTCACTTACTACACCCAACAAAATTAATATTGCATTGTCATCGGTCCTTGATAAGTGTGCAAAGTTTCAAATCAATCCGACGTTTTGAAGTATAGGAGAGTACACGAATATACGAAGAAAGGCATAAAAAGGCACTTTACGGATTTTACTCCTAATGCGTGACGCGGTTTCTCGACCAACACCCCATCCCGATTACAACGGGTGCAAAGAAGTATAACTTCAAAAATACAAAAATCAGAAGCACGTTTTTTGACCGGAAGTAACTATTTTTCGAGTTTTTCCTACGACATTGAATTTGTTTTTGAGTTTTTCTACAAATATAAATGTAGGATATTATTCTGCACATTTTGTTTTTTTACGCGACCTTATAGCTCGCTTGGTTCCCCCAAAATCGATAAAAACATAAAATACCATAGAAGTACCCGGTTCAAAGCCATGTGGCGGATGCTACCGTGGGGTTGGCGTGCGAAGCACGCAATGCATTGTGTATTGAAGATACTTCCAATATGGGGGTTGGCGTGCGACGCACGCATTGCTTTGTGTATTGAAGATACTCCCAATACGGGGGTTGGCGTGCGAAGCACGCAATGCTTAGTGTGTTGAAGATACTCCCGATATGCGGAATGGCGTGCGAACCATTTTCCAGCTTTTCAGCACCGTCGTGAATACCTATTTGCCAAATTGTTGGTTGAAACCCTAAAAGAGTCAGATTTCAGCTTCATAACTACCCATTGTGACTGTGACTGTCAGACAAACGAGTTGTACTGTGAGGATGTAGTGTTTTACTTTTGAAACTACACAACCGTACTTTTTAATCCAGTTAAAAGTCCACAGAGTAGCACAAAGGCGGTTGGATAAAATCAGGCGGATAATTGAATGCAACGATATTGCAGTTATTGTTAGAGACAGTACGTTGCACGAGGGAAAGGAATAAATCCTCCACAACGACCACGGGATAATGCAAGATTAATGTTTGGACACTGCAATGCAATCATGTTTAATCTGTGGTTTAATTGTTACATCTCTCTGGCTGCGATGAGTTGTTGACATCGTTTGGTAATGTGATCCTGTGTTTACATTAATTGACTCTCTTCTGGAATTAGCTATTGAAGTTGAAAAAGCTAAACCGAGTTCAAACAAAACAGTTCTATCACGCAGCCGAACCTGTGACGTGAGTTGAGCGAATCTAAAAAAATTATTTTTACTAGGGGCTCTGTTCCTGGACGCTTCGCGTCCCAACCCCGCCTCGGTCTTCGGCCTCAGATGGCTTTTTCGCTTTGCTCGCAGTTGGAAAATTCGCTAAAGAATCTCGTTAATCTTTGGCTCGTTTGTACATAGGTTTGTAAAATTAGGAAACCAAGCTTAAATATATTAACAATAATTACAAGATTAATTATAACCTCAAATACGTGATTCAGAAACGTAAGAGGCTTTCATTACGATTTTGGTCCTAGTTCTACTATCTTCTGTCAACTAAAGTTTTGAAACCAGGTTTAAATATAGTAAAAATTATTGCAGGATTAACATAACCTCAATACTATATTTCAGAAATGAGCCAGGCCTATATTACAAAATTGACTATTAGAAGTTATCCATCTTTGCCAAGTTTACCTTTTTTTTTTTGACAAAATAAAGTGTTAAGTCAGGCTCAATTTATTCAAATTCCAACGTGCTAAAACAGTATAAATTGGCTTGTTTATAAACAGCTGTTTTGAGCGCTTTATTTACTATTTCGTTGTTATTTTGTAACCAACATGGCAACCCATAAGACCCTATGTTAATCATTTTCAACTTTTAAATTAGATTTTCTCAAAAAATTGCGTTTTTACACGAAATAAAACTATATGGGTGTACTTAAAAATCAAAACTATACATAAATACAAAATTTCTTTGAATTCGTTAGAGCCGTTTTCAAGATCCGCGACAGATACAAAGATAGAAACTAAGATAGATACAAGAATTGCTCATTTAAAGTAATAGGATATAGGGTTTCAACTATTTGGGAAATTGGGTCTACTCATGAACGCCTGGGAGTACGAAATATCGTGCATTAGTAGAATCAGTTATCTCTTCAGCCACCTGCCCCGGCTCACGCGCTGCTTCGTTCCGCTCGCACTGGGAACACTCGCTTAGCGAGTTCGCACCTTACCCTTGCGGCCTTTTTTTATGGACTGTTTCGCTTTTTCGCAGCGGAGAAACTGGCTTTTTATGTTTCGTTTGGGGAACCTTTGTGGTATTTTACGTTTCGGTCGATTTTGGGGGAACCAGACGAGCTATAAGGTCGTGTAAAAAAACAAAATGTACAGAATAATCCCCTACATTTATTTTATAATCCCCTACATTTATTTTATAATCCCCTAAATCCCGAAAAGGTTTCATCTTAGTACGATAAATCTAAGAAAAAATAATTCGACCAAGCAGCTGAACCGCTGACGTGAGTTGAGCGAATTTCCAAAATTAAATTTATATATGTTTTTGGGTTTCAAACAACTATTTGGGAAATTGATCTACTCACGAAGGTGCTGCCAGCATGTACCAAATATATTGCCATCGGTCATCACGGTAAAAGTCGTGGATTTAATTCCGGTACTTTTACAGTATTTTACGTTTTGGTGGTTTTTGGGGGAACCAGATGGGCTATAAGGTCGCGTAAAAAAACTAAATATGCAGAATTATTTCGTATGTCTATTCTTGTAAAGAAAACTTCAACAAAATTAAATTCTAGTATGAAAAATCTCAAAATATTGTTATTTCTGGTCAAAAATTTCGTCTACTTGCGGTCAATTGTTTTGGCTAACGAACTCGTCCAAACGACTTAGAAAACCAACATGTGTACTAAATTTGGACCAAATCGGACATAAAATGCGTTCGTTAGAGGCGCACAATTATATACATGATACTTTCGGTCAAAAATGTGGTCTACTTAAGGTCAATTTTTTTGGCTAACGAACTCGTCTAAGCAACTTAGAAAACCAACCTGCTTACCAAATTTGGACCAAATCGGACATAAAATGCGTCCGTTAGAGTGCGCACACATATATACATGTTACATGTACTTACGGTCAAAAATGTGGTCTATTTCCCGTACATTTTTTTGGCTAACGACCTCGTCCAAGTGACTTAGACAACCAACGTGTGTACCAAATTTGGACCAAATCGGACGTAAAATGCGTCCGTTAGAGTGCGCACACATATATATATATATATATATGATTTTTAATGGCACCCCAAAACGTGTTCTGGGGACCATGATTGGTGCTCATTTGCTACTCCCGACCTTGGGTCTTACCATAAGGGCCGCTGCAATAGCTCATTTTTCCTATGGAAATTCGCTGATAAACTGTTACAAGGTGAATCAGACCACCAGTGCACAATGTATTATCTTGCGTAACCAAATGATTATCTTCGTTATAGCTTAAACTCCCATATTTCGAGCCTAGAGAATTTAGTCAAAAATGCCCTAAAAGTGCTTTTTTTTTTTGTTCACCGATCATTTTGGAAAAAAAGTTTTAACTTATCTTACTGCGTATGTACAGGGTGTTTCAAAACGTCCAAAAACTAGTGTTTTACAGTTAGTTTTATCGTTACCACGTAATATAGCCACATTATTTGTGTCCTAGATTAATGACAAGATACCCTTTCGAAAAATATCCTTGAGTTCCCTTACTCAAAAGTTTTCAATTTAAAAATGCATACAACAAAAAAAAAACAGATTCAAACTGAAAAACTATAAACAGTACGTTAGTCGCTAAGCCCATCACTGAAACTTATTTTGCGCAAGGGTGGTGTCATTATAATGACACCCCAAAACGAGTTCTGGGGACCATGGTCAGTGCTCATTAACTACAACTAAACAAGGCCGTAACCAGGAAAACTTTTCGGGTGGTAGTCAGGTAAGGACCGGGGATTTGAATTGGGAGAATTTTCAATATGCAAAGCATTGCGTGCTTCGCACGCCAGCCCCCGTATTGGGAGAATTTTCAATATGCAAAGCATAGCGTGCTTCGCACGCCAACCCCCGTATTGGGAGAATTTTCAATATGCAAAGCATTGCGTGCTTCGCACGATAACCCCCGTATTGGGAGAATTTTCAATACGCAGAGCATTGCGTGCTTCGCACGCCAGCCCCCGTATTGGGAGAATTTTAAATACACAGAGCATTGCGTGCTTCACACGCCAACCCCCGTATTGGGAGTATTTTCAATACATAGAGCATTGCGTGTTTTGTTAGAGTAAAGTATTTTTGTTGAACCTTAAGGGTTATGTTTATCTCTAAGGTTAGTGTTTGTGATGATATTACAAGGGATAGGTATGTAATAAGGACGGTAATGAAAATTTATAACATCTGATTAGCGACACAATTTAACACCAAGCCTTGCCAAGATTATACTTGTAGGTTATGTTTACAACTTAGCGGAAACCATTGAGCAGGGTTACTAGGCTACTTTATATTTTTACTTTCTCACTATACTATAGTATATAGAGAGATCGCAAAAAAAATCGATGTTGTGGAAATATCCGTTTTGGGGACCCCTGAAAAAAAAAGTGGTTTTTACAAAATGTATATCTGCCTGTCTGTCTGTATGTATGTATACAAAGCTAGAGAGAAAACTATTCGATCGATTTCGAACAAATTTGCACCAAACATGTCAATTAGGCCTGTATAGATGCACAAAAAACGGTTTTGAAAAACCCTCTTTTTGGCCAAAAAACCTCAAAAAAATCAGCTGTAATTTTTTTATAAAAAACGGCTTTATCGATTTTGATAAAATTTGGCTTATTTGTTGCCCTTAATGTACCCTACCATATGCAAAAAACTGCATGTTTAAAAAAATTCTCGTTTAGCTAGTAATAATAATAATAACTATTTTTGGGTGTTTTTTTACAAAAAAGGGGTTGTTTTTCAAAAATTTTCAAAACCTTTTTTTGGTGCATCCAAGCAGACCCAATTGACGTGTTTGGTGCAAATTTGTTCGAAATTGATCGAATAGTTTTCTGTCCAGCTAATAATAATAATATTTATTAGTTAACCCCTACTTTAATATCGCCTCTCATGCCCCACCTACAATAATTATGAAGTCGCAGTGAATCTGTTTAATAATTTAAATATGTTTGTGAGAAAGTATGTGCCATTTCCTGGTACCGTGTATTTCTTACTGTCAACAAACAACCTCTAATACTTTTATTAAAGTTTTGAAGATCCGATAACAGAGACTATGCTCTATCATATAAAATATAAGTAGTTGGGCGATTGTTTAACGGAATCACTTTAGTACAACAGATGTCAGATGTTCAGAACGCTATCGGATTAATCTGTAGGCTATACACCAGATGTCGGGTCCTTCAATCCTTTACAGATCTCTGATAACACAATGCCTGGACTTAAACATTGTAAACTTAAAGCCTATTCGAGTTCAGTAATCATTTACTGAATGCAGGGTTGATTTTGTTTTTATTCCATTGTGTGTTTATACTGAACACAGTCTTTGTCCTGATTGACCGATATAGAATCAACATGGAGCCAAAAGATACAATTACGAAAATTTAAAGTTACATTCTTATGGAGTCTTAGACGCATACTAATAAAGGATTTTGCAAAATTTGTATTTTAACCCTTTGATGACCGACGGCTACTTTTAAGTACCGCCCAATTCAACTGTCTTTATAAAAGGTGACAGTGGCTTCATCTACAAGTTGAGGCCTGGAGGTACTTTATTGCAGTTCTGTAAAACATCAGGTCTACACCTAGTTTAAATTAATGCCACCAGAAAGCAGGACTCGATTGGCTAGTGCTTGCTTTCAGTTGGCAATTTATATGGTGTGATTTCCCCAATTTTTTAAAACATGTTCTAGTCTTTCATTTGTCAGTATTTTTTATTAAAAGGGTAGCATATTGCTTTAAATTAATTAACTTAATAAGAACTGATCTAACTTATTATTATAAACCTCTCACGAATACAAATTATACAGATTCTAACTTAAGAGCAACCAAGCAAACTTCCTATAACCATTCCTAGATGGTGCTGATAAACTATCTTTTACTTTACTTTTACTTTACACGTAGTATTATATACCGATACTAAAGTAACTGAAGTTTTGGTTATTTGTCAGTTTTCTTTAATCAAGCCTTAGCCTAGTGGATAACGTTGCGATTTCCTGATCAGAAGATGCTGGGTTCGAATCTAGGCGAAGGAGACCAGATATCCAATCATATCTGTAGTTTGAGGGTAGGAGGGCGGAAGTAAAGCAAACGGTGGTTGCCTCGCTTCCAAGCTGACGGGATATGACTAGATATCTGGTCTCCGGTTGGGGCTGTTTTGCATAATTTTACTAAGGTATTTATATATGTATATATATATATATGTACTAAAACAAAACCAGTAAAAAAAAAGAAAAAATGTTTTTAACTAAACAACCTTAGTTAATCACAAAAATAAAGAAATATATTGTTTTTTTTTTAAATTTTATCACTTCTTGGTCCTCAAAGGGCTAAAGCGTAAAAATAGCGAAAATTGGGATAAAACAGCTGTTCGGATAAAAGGTTAGCAACACATCTTTGTTTACATTTATTACCGTAGCAACCAACTTAGCCAGTTTATTATTATTCACAATCAACAGCGTTTTTAGGCTAGGTTAACATACTAAAAGCAAACGCAAATCAACGGAAAATGCTTACTGTGTTATAACTCAATTCAAACATCTGTTGTTACTTATTATAAACAAAACAGCTGATTTGGATCAACAAATTAACATAATTTTAGGTTAGGCCTACAATGAACCGAAACACGTTTATTTGCACCCAATTTGGCAAACTTAGAATCTGCAATGGAAATTTCCTATAGACCGTGATATCCTGACAGCAAATTTAACAAATCAATTAAAGTTTAATCATAATCGGTTTGGAAGTGTTTAAGTTAAATCGTAATAAATAAACGGTACCAGATAACTGCCACATACTTTCTCCCAGTTGAAACTTTATACCTTCCCAAGAGTAGCATAGGAGGTGGTTATTTAGAATTGCAAAAGTAGGACATACCATAGAAAATATTAGATGCATGTAACACACATCCATATTATATTATTATATTGTAATATTAATATTATTATTAAAACTATTCGATCAATTTCGAACAAATTTGCATCAAACACGTCAATTAGGCATGTATAGATGCACGAAAAAAGGTTTTTAAAATTTTTGAAAAACAATCCCCTTTTTGGCCAAAATCCCCTAAAAATCAGTTATTATTATTACCTAAACGAAATTTTTAAAAAGATGCTGTTTTTTTTGCGTATCGTAAGGTTACATTAAGGGCTATAAATAAACCAAATTTTATCAAAATCGTTAGAGCAGTTTTTGAGAAATTTGATATTTTTCTCGTTTTTTAGCCATTTTTGGGGGGTAAAACCCCTTAAAAATCAAAAATTTAAAAAAATGAAAAACGAACCTGGAGATATTCCAGAACTACACCTACATACCAAACAGATATCCTAACAGACACACAGACAGACATCACAATAAATAAAACACTTTTTTGGGTTCAGGGAGCACCAAAACAAATAATTCCACTAAATATATTTTTGGGTTCAGGGAGCACCAACACAGATAATACCACTAAAAATTTAAATTCGAAAATTTGGGTTAAAACAATACTTTCTCCATGTATAGGTATAGGGGGGGGGGGGGGGGGGTGGAGAAAGTAAAAACAAATCACTTTTCAACTTAGTGGGGCAGTGTAAATAGACAGCCTACATATCGTCACTCCACCCTGTAGGCCAACCCTCTACACTAGAGGGTGGAGTGTTAACGTAATCAGTTAACTTAGTTACAATATATCTGTGTTTCTAATTACACCCTGTACTGTGCACATAGCAACGGTGTGAGATCAAACAGTATTCCAAGACAAGATGGCGGCAATAATTAGTAATACTGTTTCCCTTTGTGGAAGCGCATTCCTCGAGTTGCAAGCATGTACGGTTAGTTTCCAAACTGAACTGGATTTCCTAGAGGGAGAAAATAGGGTGTGGATGAGATGGGGAAGGAGGGAATGAACGATCGTAGTTTGTTAGGCTAATTAGCAACATCGCTTACATATCCCGTTCAAAATAAACATTTCATGAATTAATAATAATCAAACAATAGAGATGTTTTACAGTAGTTGATTACCAACTGCGCAAGCTCGTAAAATGTTATTTTTGTGGAGTTTACTAAGTTGTATCTAAGACCATAGATCATGAATAATAAATAGATCTTGCATCCATACGGCAGGAGTGTGGCGAAAATTAGGATGTCGGGAAAATAGTGCATGATCGCGCCGCGAGGTAGCGCTAGGGAGAAATCATTGGTAGCATTGGTGTTTCACACAGCTTCCGTCGTTTCCCTAATAGATAGCGCCACTATCGTCGAATTTCCAGTAGAACGAAATATTGCATTGGATCGGAGTTCTATTAGGTTATCCAAATACAATACTTCGTTCTGTACAATGCCGTGCAAGTAATTGACGGATCACCAAAAAAATATTGCCGGTGAACTTGTAGGCACGAGCAGAAATTCGACGTACACAAAATTCAGAAGTACCTTTATTCTGTGTTCAGTTACGCATAGTGTTTCCAATTACAGGATCGTCGTCCTTTTCATGTCACAGTTTAATTTAATTATTGCGTATCTCTGTAATCGTTTAAAATGTTAATCGTATACAAGTTGAGTGGGGATAATGCAATGTATGAATCCAATTAAATAATCCGTAACGCTCAAACTGATTGCATACGAGTTTGTTTCAATCAATTTCCAATTACAGGGCAACGCACTCGGCGTTTGTATTTGAGGGTACAATTTGTCCTTGGATGGCTTACAAGTTATTGAGAGTGCGCTTTTTTTATGCTGAACTAGAGGGCTACGCCCCCTGATCGTTCGGCTCGCAAACCTCAGCCGAGACTCCCTACTTCCCCTCTCGCGAGGAAAATGACAATTGATTACGACAGAGATGACTGGATCGGCGTAGCATGGTGCGAGTGGCGGTGATCTGGATTCTGACGCACGCGCAATAGGGCCACAGTTTTTGCAAGAATGTTTTTAAGTGAATGTTTATAACATCGGTAAACGGGTTTACTTTTCGTACTTCCACATGTGGACTGACAGATGTAAAAGGTATTATAAAAGGTTTTTTCTTAATGTTGACATTTTTAGTGAATTTCCATAACGAAAAACTTAACTTTTTTTTTATTCCACTAATCTAATTCTATATACAGAGTGATTCAGAACCACCCGGTAATATCTCGGAAGCTCATTCTATAGGAAAAGTTCATATAAACATAAGTCCGAAAACGCTTCGTTTTCTAGATATCCGCCATTTTTTTACAAACTAATTCATATCTAGATAAATGTTTGACTGATTGAGTTCAAACTTTGGCATACAGTTTAACCTAACAATGATATAATGTAAGAAAAATAATCGATTATATCCAATCATGGGTTTAAAAATGGCGGCTATTTGAAAATTTTAAACCTAAATTACTCAAAATTCGTAAGTTTTAACAAAAAATGTCAATACACCTTGTTTGTAGCCATTTTGATTCCCTATCGGATGGTTTCAAAGTCAAATCAATCGGATGAAAAATAATAGTTAAGTTATGTGTTATAATTGGTTTGTTCAATGCGGCATCCTATGGCCACGGGCTCTGGCAAATCGAGCCAGTCTACCTGCTCCGCCTACCCAAAAACATCCAAATGGAGCCAGAGGCTTAAGGGTCTTCTATACCTTGAAGAAAACTCCCGAGTGTACAGTATGATTTCAATGCAAAAGGCCTGACTCAAGCCGCAAAATCGTTGAAACATGCATTCGTAGTACCGTGTTTCGGATTCTATTTATAAATTAATAATCTGGGAAACTACTTTAAGTTATAAAGAAGGCTTTATATTTTTTACGTGTTACCTTAAAATATGGAAATTATTGCTTAAAACTCCAAAAAAATGCGTTAAAAATAATCGATTTTTTACTCATTTAAACTGTTGATTAAAAGGAGTTGCCGACAATTTCTTTCAATTATGAGCTATAAGACAAAAGCACAAAGCCTTTAAGAACAGTTTAAGATGTTTCACAACTTTTTAGGTTGAAAAACGGCGTCCGAAACACGGTAATACGAAGTGCATATTTTTGCTGTTTTACGCAAGGTATAGAAGACCCTTAAGGGGGTGACCCTCGGACCACATCCAAATCGAGCCAGCTATTCAACCCTTGAAATCACTGAAGCAGAAGTTTTGTAGACTATTCCATATTTTCAGTAAGGCGTATTTAGAAAACATTTACTGTTTCCAACATTCTGTGACTAAACAGTATAGGTTAGTACCTCTGGTTTTTTTTTTAATTCTAATTATATAATGTGATAATAACGACGAAATATTATAATCATACTGCCCATACGGCCACATACAAACTGCCCCACTTTTTTTGGGTCATTTCTAATATACAAACTGCCCTACAAGGTCCAGGTATAAAAACAAGGTACAGGCCGGGGTGTCGGCGACATACAAACTGCCCTACTTTTCTACCTGACACAGGTACTGGATATTTCCCTCCGAATTCCCTCATACCAATAAATAGTTTATATTATATAATAACTAGTAGACCCACTTCGTTTGCATACATTGTTTAGACATACAAAATAATACCGATAATTTATGAACCAAGTTGAAACAGCCAGTATATTCTTGTATTTATTTATCTGTTATTCTTATCTAATAGTCAGGAACCGTTATTATCTAATAGGAAAAGAGTAATTTAGGTTTGAAATTTTCAAACATACGCCATTTTGAAACGCATGATTTTATAGAATCGATTATTTGTCTTGAGATAGATCATACCAAACTTGAACTCAAGTTAATGCCAAGTTTGAACTCAATCGGTCAAACCGTTCTCTAACTATGAATTATTTTGTACAAAAAACAAAAAGACGAATATCTGGAAAACGAAGCGTTCGGGCCTACGTTTATATGATCTTTTTTCTTATTTTTAGCTATAGAATTAGCTACCGAGACATTGCCGCATAGTTCTGAATCACCCTGTATAATCCAATATATACGTATTTATTTGTCTAAATAAGTAAGTTATCCATAAACGGGAAATTAAAAGTGACAACTGTGTTTAAAATTGACTGAATTATTTAAAATAGCACCAATAAATTCGAAAATGCAACCTTTATAGTTGATTCTGCTGTTCAAACAACAAGCACAGACGTAATCATTTTGTCGAATAAATAAAAGAAGAAGCGCGTGTACAAAATTTTCATTTCAACCTATTTGGACGTAAGAGGAAAAGCTTATAATGTACGTTATTTACTTTCATGTTTATACCTTGAGAAATAAACATGACATTTTATATTTGCCTCTGCATTTCTCTCTGGTAGAACTTATAAGTTGGGGAGTTATTAAAAATGTACGTTTCGTTTGCGCTAAAATGTGAAATAATTGAGCCCTGGGGCACAATGTCAAAAGAAGTTGTTCGGTGAAAGTGAAAGTTCAGTATGGGGTGGGCCAGGAAATAGTAACTGTTGGTAAATAACCCAGTGAATTGTTTTTGCAATTAACACTAATTGCAGGGTTTAGTACAGGGTTAGTAAAAAATATTATTTTCTTTTAACGATTGTATACAGCGTGCCCAAGGAGGAAAGGTTTTAGGAGGCTATTCTATTACATATCAGGTGCTTTAAAAGTCCCCCTCCCCCATTAACTTTTTTGTTTGTTAAAACAAACAAATATCCTTTAGGGAACGATACTAACTTAGCCCAAAGTATCTTTTGAAGCAATCGGAAATTTTGAGTGTCCCCTAAAAATGGGGGATTTCGGGGGCAACTCAAAATTTTTAAATGGGTAGTATGGTCATGTGATACCTCATTTTAAAGGTATGTTTAAGACTAGGAAAGTGACATAAAGAAAATAAAAATCGGACCTCTCAAAACAATATGGCGGCCCTAAACGTGTTGAAATAAAACGACATAAAGTTGCTATATCTCGAAAAGGAAGAGTTTTTAGAAAAAATTTCAAAAGGCAAAAATGTTTATTTCAAAATGCTTGACCTAAAATATTTCTTCCAAATCGATTTCCTAAATTTTAAGTCGACTCCTACATCTTAGAAAATTTTGTAAAAATTAAAATTTACGACATCGATTTGAAAGCAATTTTTTAGGAAAAACACTTTGTAATAAACATTTTTGTCTCTTAAAATGTTTCTAAAAACTCTTACTTTTCGAGATATTAGCAACTTTATGTAGATTTATTTCGACATGTTTAGGGCCGCCATTTTGTTTTGGGTGGTCTAATTTTTATTTTCTTTGTGCCATTTTTCTGGTCTTAAATAGACCTTTAAAATGAGGTATTACATGACCATACTTCCCATTAAAAAATGTTGAGTTGCCACCAAAATCCCCCATTTTTAGGGGACACTCAAAATTTCCGATTGCTTCAAAAGATACTTTATGCTAAGTTAGTATCGTTCCCCAAAGGACATTTGTTAGTTTTTAACAAACACAAACGTTAAAGGGGGAGGGTGGGACTTTTAAGATACCTGGTATAATAAAAATTAAAAAGCATAGCCTAATAATTATATATTTTTTTTCTAAACACTTAATATCTTTTTAAATAGAAAAGATATTGTTAGCAAAAAAATCCAACAACTAGAACCACGTTTTTTTAACGGAAGTAAAAATTTTTTTCAGATTTTTCGTACTAATTGCAACGTTTTTGGAGTTATATGTAAAAAAAAGCACATAACTGCACAGTTATAGGCCGTCTCTTCCTCCCAAAATCGATCAAAACGTAAAATACCATAAAAGTACCGTGTTCTTATCAACGTGGGGGATTTTACCGCGGGACAGCTTCTGATCCGAGATAGACGGCCGGGAAACAGCGCGTGCGCAGGGGCTGGAGCCTTAGGTGGAAGCAAATTCTAGTAATATATTTTGGACATGGAGACAGCTTATGGTCAATGTGACTAGACTAATTTCGCAAATAGTTGATAGGAGTTTTAACTCGGTCGCGTTGCTGAGACCTTAATGTACAATAGGCCACTCATTCGAAGCCCGGAAGGCTCTGTGTTGGGACCACTCTTGTGGGTGGTTCTGTTTGATGGAGTACTCAAGATCGATCTTCCAGATGGATGTGTGAGTACAGCTTATGCGGACGACGTGGCGGTATGTATTAGGGCAGATTGTAGATCTGAGTTGGAGCGTAAGTGCAGTGGAGTCCTTGAAGCCTACACGGAATAGTGCAGGAGCGCACACCTCAAGATTGCCGTTTGGAAGACTCAGCTATTAATTGCTAAAGGAATCTTGCTAAGGAGCCCTATTGTGCGACTCGATGGGGAAAAAGTGAAGGTTGTTGAAACGCTGAGATACTTGGGAGTTGCCCTCGATAGAGGAATGCGGTTCAATGAGCATGTAAAGGAAGTGAGCAGGAGGACTAAGGATCTTTTCTTTAAGATTAGGAGAGTTGTAAAAAGGAAATATGGACTGTCTTGGTGGGCACTCAATATAATCTACAAGGGAGTGTTTGAGGCCATGGTAACCTATGCGTCAGGCGCATGGTATGAAGCGCTCCAACGTAATACTGCTGCGAATACCCTCCTGCGAGCACAAAGATTAGTTCTAATTTGGATCACAGGTGCGTATCGCACTGTATCCATGGACGCCTTGACTGTCGTGGCTGGGGTCATCCCGGCAGACTTAAAGGTATGGGAGAAGGGCATGATGAGGAGGTGGAGGTCTTGCCAGGATATTCCGGTGGGAAACCGAATTTTAAGATTCAACCCAGGACTTAGTGTAGGACAGATCAGGAATTAACTGCGGGAGGAGGGTATAAGGACATGGCAGGCAAGATGGTCGTGCTCCGAGAAAGGATTTGTAACGAGATGGTGGTTCCCAAACATCAAAGGGAGACTTGGGATTAAATACATCCAGCTGGATAGTTGTACCACTTAATTCTTAACGGGACACAGCTTCTTTGCAGAGAACATTTGGTCTTAGGTTAGCCGGGGGTTGTTACTGTGGCCTCCCTCAGGATGCCCTGCACGTGCTAACTACCTGCCCTCTCCTTGAAGACCTGAGGAGGAATTGGAAGGTAGGTAGAGTCCAAATAAATGGTTGCTCGTTGACGGAGAGGGATATATAGAAGGAGGTAGTAGCGGTGACCCTAGTGCATCAACAAGTAATTTCAGTTGCCTTATTATTAGTATATTTAGTATATTAGTTTATAGATTAGTATTTTCGCACTATCATCTAGACGGAGAGACTTCCTGCATGGAGAATTTTAGTGAGGAAGGACACTAAATAAGACATTCGAGTCTTCAAATAGTGTCAAACACAGAAGAACAAAAAAAATATGGCCACTCGTTCTGCACCCGACCAGTTGTTGTTCTGCCCAGGTCTGTCGACACGTATTTGCCGTCAGATATGTCTTTGTCATATAGTTTTTTTTTTATTTATTTTTTTATTTCTTAGTTTCAGCTCTGAGATGTACTATGTAGATGTAGGTTAGTTTTATATTTTAGCTTTACTTGTTACTTTCTCACTATACTATAGTACGGTATAGAGAAAGTATAGTGATCGTAAAAAATCGATGTTGAGATTGTTGTGGAAATATCCTTTCTGGTACCCCCTGAGTCCAAAAAAGTGTTTTTTACAAAATGTCTGTCTGTATGTATGTCTGTAAGTAAGAGCGAAAACTATTTGATCGATTTCAAACAAATTTGCGCCAGACATGCCAAGTAGGCCTGTAAACGGTTTTGAAAATTTTTGAGAAAAAACCCCTTTTTTGGCAAAAAAAAACCCCAAAAATCAGTTTTTATTTGTTTATAAAAAACGGCTCTAACGATTTTAATAAAATTTGTCTTATTTGTAGCCTTTAATGTACACTACCGTATGCAAAAAACCGCTTCTTTCTAAAAATTCTCGTTTAGCTAATAATAATAATAACAACTGATTTTGGGGTTTTTTTGCCATAAAAGGGGATTGTTTTTCAAAATTGTTCCAAAAAAAATTTCGTCCATCTATACAGGCCTAATTGACGTGTTTGGTGGTCAAATTTGTTCGAAATCGATGGAATAGTTTTCTCTCTAATAATAATAATATTTATTAGTTAATCTCCTACTTTAATAAATCACCTCTCTTTACCCCACCTACAATTTTATGAAATCACAGTGAATCTGTTTAGTAATTTAAATACGTTTGTCAGATAGTATATGCCAGTTCCTCGTACCGTTTATTTTTTTAGATAGGCCTAGATCTTTATGTTTATGTTCCCTTGTTAGTCACTTGATAATGAGAGTTAATTCATATTCTTGAAACGTTGTGTAGGGCCTATTGATTTTAACACACAAATGATTGCAAATGTCCGCATAATCGATAATAATAAAATATGCATTATTTTCGTGTTAGTAAAATTTGTGAACACGAATTTACGAAGAGATAAAATGTAATAACGAAGAGAGAAAATTGCGTGTGCTTTTTAAATAATCTTTACTACAACTGTACGAATTAACCGACGTTCCGGATTAAGGATCATGTTAAGATTCCACAGTGAAGCAATGAAATTCTAGTGTGTGTAGAGCTCTAATTTGTAGGATATTTTTCGATGTAAAATGTAGGCGAGATAGAAATGCTTTTAAAATGACTGAATCCCAGTACAATCGTTATACCCTTCAAACCATTGTATAACCTCTAACCTAGGATAGCGTAGAGCGTCTGCTATGCATCAAAGAACACATCCTACTTCGAATAACTGTTTTATGTTTCCTTAAACACTTATCTTTCTAATAAATTAGATAACCTAATCTCTGACCTATTACCATCTTGTTCTGTTTTTACTGATGCAATAACTAATGCACAAATAAGAATATTGGTAGAATAAAACTTGAACACAAAATCTCACAACTAATATGTTTCGAACGCGTTCCAACGGCAAAGTCGCCATCTTCAGTGAAGCACGAGCTACAATAATCAAACTATAACCAGTCTAACAGTGTTTAATGTCCCGTATTTATACAAAAACTGAAATGGGGCGAGTCTTAAGACTACTTTGCTTTAATATGGAGTGACAAATGCCTAGCGTTATTATAAATATTTTAAAATTAACTATATAACTATTAACAAATTGATAAACTAATAATCTCCAACAATACTTTACATTACAAACAATAATGGGTCCTAATTCATAATTTACAATTATTTTACGATATTTTTAATATCAAAAGTTTCCCAAGCATCTATTAAGTTTAATTGTGTTAAGTTTAGTTACATGTTTCAATAATACAGAGTTAGTTTTCTATTTTAAAATGATGGTTTTCATCTAAACAATGCTTAGACATAACAGATTTGTACTTTAAGGGTCTGCTGCAGTGGCGGCCATCTTGGATTTTTTTCCCATAAGCGCAATGTTACATTTCAAACCATTTATTTCGTTTACTTTTTATCATAAAATTGTTTGCAAGGTCTCATTTTAAGCACAGTCACAATACGCATCCGTCTTGCAATTTACGTTTTTTAAATGCTTTTGATTTGTTATGTAATTGACATTTTGTTAAGTACAAAGTTTGAATTTTTTTCCTAACAATAAAAAATTAATAATGAAAAATAATTTGCAAGCCGGATCCGAAATTTTATAAAGAATATTCATTTTTTTTTTCAAGACTCAATTACAAAAGATAGACTTCTAAAATGGTTTGAAATGAGGCAATGTCAAAGCGTTCAGCTACAAGAAAATGCACTGTTTAGATAGGGATACAGTGAGAAGCGGTTGCGTTTCCGGTTGCTTTCTCGTTTACTGGAGCAGACCTTTTAAATGAGAGAAATGTTCTTTAGTTCTTGTCTACTACATGCTTCTTTTGTTTTGGCCCAAATATTTCTTCCGACGCATTCACAGTTTATACAATTAAATCCAGATTCGTCCAGTTCTTGAATTTTATCTTCAGAATTTTCTAACATTTTACCAAGATTACTCTCACTTGACAAAGCTACATTTAAGTTTGCTTATTTAGCTAGCGAATCTTTAACAATATTTTACTATGGTGGAACATAAGTTGTTTTGACACAGAGTTGTTGGGGTTTGATGCTTTCGAGGGTAAATCTCCATTCCTTAATTTTCCTGACTAAAATGTCTATCAATTCTTTATAATAGCCGTTAAAGACCACAGCATCATAAATGCATGTTAGTTCTTTCTCGTAATTTATCCTAGATAATAGCAAATTAACTAGGTAATCTGTGAACCATTGAATTAAAAGCAGCTCTTTTATGTGCCGGTGAATGGTGTGAATCCTCAGTTATACCAGGTGTCTTAAAAGTCCCCCCCCCCCTTTAACTTTTGTGTTTGTTAAAACAAACAAATATCCTTTGGGAAACGATACTAACTTAGCCCAAAGTATCTTTTGAAGCAATCGGAAATTTTCAGTGTCCCCTAAAAATGGGGGATTTTGGGGGCAACTCAAAATTTTTAAATGGGAAGTATGGTCATATATGATACCTCATTTTAAAGGTCTATTTAAGACTATGAAAATGACATAAAGAAAATAAAAATCTGACCACCCAAAACAAAATGGCGGCCCTAAAAGTGTTGAAATAAATCGACATAAAGTTGCTAATATCTCGAAAAGGAAGAGTTTTTAGAAAAAATTTCAAGAGACAAAATATGTTAATTTAAAGTGCTTGGCCTAATAAATTGCTTTCAAATCGATTTCGTAAATTTTATTTTTTATAAAATTTTCTAAGATGTAGAAGTCGACTTAAAATTTACGAAATCGATTTGGATGCAATTTTTTAGGTCAAGCATTTTGAAATAAACATTTTTGGTATCTTGAAAGTTTTTCTAAAAACTCATTTCTGATAACTGAAAAGATACTTAAATTACTTAAAATTTTTATGAGTTAAGAATAATTTGTTATTTTATTAATTAACTAAGCAATTTCAAAATATGATGTAATATTTTTTGACAATATATTGACTTTTGTAATTTATTGACCCTTATTCTCCCCTAATACTAATACTGATAAAAATATAAATCCGTCATAGAAGTTATCACTTCCAACGTGTGGTCTTAAGCACTCCCAATTTTTCTTCTTCTTTTTTTTACGTGTTCCTTCCACTTAAGTTTGGGATCAAGAGTCAATCCGAAATACTTACCAGTGGTTGCATGTGGAATCAGTAATGTAATGATTACCACCGGTAGATGCGGATCAATATTCAGATTCGTAAAGTTTACGTGGGTTGATTTTGCTTCGTTTAACCTAACACGCAGTTTTTCAGTCACATTGTTTAACACATTAGGCACTCCTTGAAGTTTGCACGCCTGATGAAGTTTGGTTAGTCACACGTATATTGCCTAGTCATTCCGCGAATGTAGTCATTATCGCCTCCTTTATTGTAGCTATTTCCCTTGTGTATAATATTTACAATACTGGGCCTAACACACTCCCCTGAGGAACACCAGCGGCAATTTTGCTTTAGTCCAGAGTAGGCTACTCATGTCTCATGATTTCTCATCACAAACAAATATTTTAAATAGTTACTTTTTTTAAATCACATCCTTTTATGACTTCAAAAAATCAGGCTAACGCAATGGGGAAGATGGACGAGGGAAGTTCTTGCGTATCACCAAATTGTAAATGTATATTTTTCACTAGTAGGCCTACACTGCCTTCGCTTACCATCAATGTGCTATGTTTGCAGTAAGGAATGGAACGGGGTTTCATCGCCGTAAAAAAAACTGCTATAGCCTTCCAAACGATTGCTCATGTTTAATAACTTCAAGGATTTGCTGTGAATCAATTAATAAAAACCATAAGCAAATGCTATTGTTCTTTATCGTACAGAGGATTGCTGGATAATTCACAATTTGGTTAAACGCATTAAGGATATGCTTTGTGGAACAAATTTAACGTAATATCAATATTTAATTGAAATATTATTGATTCGAACATCTGCCACCATGTGTGTTAAAATCAATACACGATGTTTCGGAGATATGAATCAACTCCCGTCACCGAGTTAATAAAATCTGGGGGACGTAAACCTAGAGATCTAGGAAATCAATGAAAAACTTAAAATATACCACTAAACTTAAAGATCTATCCTACATCTTAGAGCTAAAACTAAGAAGTCAAAAATAACAATATGACAAACACAGAAAACACAAACACGACAAATACGTGTTGACAGACCGGGGTCAGAACAACTGGCAGGGTGCTGAGGGAGTGGAGGCCATTAATTTTAGTTTCCTAGCCCGCGACCGAGTTAAAACCGCACTTGGAAATTCGACAGGTAAAAGTTCAGCATGTTTTACTTTCTCACTATACTATAGTATAGAGAAAGTAGTGATCGCAAAAAAAATCGATGTTGAGATTTTTGTGGATATATCCGTTCTGGGACCCCCTGAGTCCAAAAAAGTGGTTTTTACAAAATGCCTGTCTGTATGTATTTATGTATACAAAGATAGAGCGAAAACTATTCGATCGATTTCAAACAAATTTGCACCAGACATGTGAAGTAGGCCTGTATAGATGCACGAAAAAGGGTTTTGAAAATTTTTGAAAAACAACCCCTTTTTGGTCAAAAAACCCCAAAAAAATCAGTTATATTTTTTTATAAAAAAAACGGCTGTAACGATTTTGATAAAATTTGGCTTATTTGTAGCCTTTAATGTACCCTACCATATGCAAAAAACCGCATCTTTGTAAAAATTCTCGTTTAGCTAATAATAATAATAATGTTTTTTGGGGGTTTTTTGGCCATAAAGCGGTTTTTTTCAAAAATTTTCAAAACCTTTTTTCGTGCATCTATAAAAGCCTAATTGACGTGTTTGGTGCAAATTTGTTCGAAATCGATCGAATAGTTTTCTCTCTAGATAACAATAATAATATTTATTAGTTAATTTCAAACTTCAATAAAAAAAATCACCTCTCTTACCCCACCCTACAAGTCACAATGAATCTGTTTAATAATTTAAATATGTTTGTGAGAAAGTATGAGCCAGTTCCTGGTACCGTTTATTTTATTAGTACTAGGGATAATTTAATGTAGTTTTAGTTCTTTCAATAGTGGGAGCCATGCTCGCCTCACTTCTATGCTTGTTTGGTTGTTAGGGTTGTCTGCTAGCTTTATGTACGAGACCTCCGTTAGCTTACGTTTGTATAGGTTGAATCTATATATATATAAGCGAAATACCACTCACTCACTCACTGACTGACTCACGCATCACGATTTCTCAAAAATAACCAAACGGATTGAAATGAAATTTGGTATGTAGTTTCCTCTAGGGCCATAGGTGCTCACTAAGAAAGGGTTTGAAAAAATTCGAAATATTAGGGGGAGTTTGGAGGGATCAAAGTTATTAAAAACCGATTTCTTAAAAACTACCGAACGGATTGGAATGAAATTTGGTATGTAGCTTCCTCTAGAGCCATAAGTGTTCACTAAAAAAGGCTTTTAAAAAAATTGGAAATTTTAGGGGGGTTTGGGGGGTAAAAATTACTAAATCACGATTTCTCCAAAATTACCGAACAGATTGGAATGCAATTTGGTATGTAGCTTCCTCTAAGGCCATAGGCGCTCGCTAAGAAAGGGTTTCAAATAATTCGAAATTTTAGGGGGCGTGTGGGGGGATCAAATTTATTAAATCACGATTTCTTCAAAACTACCGAACGGATTGGAATGAAATTTGGTATGTAGCTTCCTCTAGGGCCATAGGTGCTCACTAAGAAAGGGTATGAAAAACTTTGAAATTTTAGGAGGGGTTTGGGGGGATCAAAGTTCCTAAAATCATAATTTCAGATCTTTTATTATTATGACAATAGCGCTTTTATTATTTAAGATCTATATACCGGTATATAAAAGCCAAATACCACTCACTGACTGAACACTTAAAAAGACTGAAAATACCAACCACCACGGGCAAATTTAGAACCAGTTTATTATTAGGGTTTTTTTTAGGTTAGATTAACAAACTAATAGGAAACAAACAAAAATCAACGAAAACTGCTTACTGTATTATAATTCAAATCAAACATCCGTTATTACATATTGTAAATAAAACAGCAGATTTTTAATCAAAAACATAATTTTAGTTTACGCCTACAATGAACCAAATCACGTTTATTTGCAACCAATTTGTCAAATTCACTATTCTTCACAACTAACAGTTTTTTTTTTTAAATTAATTAAAAGCAACGAACAAAAGGCTTGCTGTATTATTAACAACGAATCATTTTTACTGTGTTATAATTCAATTCAAATTGGTTGTTATTACATACTAAAAATAAAACAGCTGATTTGGATCAAAAACATAGGCCTATCACAATTTTAGGTTAGGCCTACAATGAACCAAAACATGTTTATTTGCAACCAATTTAGCAAATTTAGAATTATGTAATTATTCTTCATAAAAGACTATTTAAAATCAAATATAAGGTTTACTATATTATAAGTCAAACATCTGGTGTAAAATTTTGTATTGTTTCCTTTAGTTGGTAATAACAAAATTCGTTTGAAATGTTGATAATTGATTATTAAAATATAATTGACGAAATTACAAACATGACTCAATTCGAGTTATTGGGGATTTTTGTGTCTATTTTAATCTCTGTCTTACATTAGCTATGTGTATGTCACCGCTCAGTTGTAATTTCCTTGAAAATATCGGAGTATACAATAATCAGTTTGCATTGGCTACACCATGGTTCGCCACGGTTGCTGTTGAGCGAAGCGAGACCCTAGTAACCTTTAAATCAATATCAGCTGGTATCAGCCGTTGCTGTAAGCATGGGGTAGTAGATACTTGAAATTTGTATTAGTATTACCTCCAAGCATAACCCTATTCTTTGAGCAGATGCTGAAAAACCTTTTGCTTTTCGCTTACTAATATCATTGTATTTGGATAACCAATAGCACTCCGATCCAATGCACTATTTCAATCCACTGGAAATTCGACGATAGTGGCGTGATCTATGGGGGAAGCGACGGAAGCGGTGTGTAGCACCAATGCCTTGAACGATTTTTCCCTATCGCTACCTCGCGGCGCGACCATGCAATATTTTCCCGACAACCTTTTTCTCGCCACACTGCTGCCGTATGCATGCATGATCTATTTTATTATTCATGATCTATGCTAATGTATTTAATTTTCATCATCACTTGCATTGGTTTAAATAAAACCAAGTATAATTGAACGCTGTTGAGTACTCTATATTTATCACATGCCGCGACAAACGTTGCCCTGCCCTAAATCGGCAACAGCTCGCGTGCGCTTCTTTCGCGAGAAACTCGGAATCAATTTTTATTCGTCTCGATTTCTCTCTTTTATAGTAGAAAAATAAAGCCCAGATGATTTAAGACACGGAAGACGGGTGCGTGTTGAACGCACTACGCCTACTTCAACTTGTGTTATTGAATCCAAAGTCACGTGATGGGTTCATTACGCACGCGCAGTCTGTACGGGATTCCGTGTTTAGCGGGACATATATTGTTGAGATGTACCGTGAACAATTTGTCTGAAATTGGATGAGTTAAGGCTCGCGCCTGCAGGGAGCAAACTTTGTCAAGTTAAACATTCGTATTGGCGTCCTTTCGTACATCTGTATTGTCATTTTGAACTCATTTGAAATAATTCTATCACAATGCTGATCCGCTGACATAAGTTTAGCGAATTTCCAAAATTAAATTTATACGTTTTAGGGTTTCAACCAACAATTTGGAAAATCGTTCAACTCACGAAGGCGCTGAAAAGCTGCCTGCGCGTGCGAAATATATTATTGGATTTTTGAAGTGAAAACATCTTACGGCCCGTTCGGCACTTTTTGTGTGGGTATTCGAATTAAATCTCGATCACCGTACCGTATCCATTGTATTTTAGATGCGTGTAGTTTAAGGCTATATCACACGTACAAAATAAGAAAAAAATATGTAGGGGTTAATTCAATAATAATGTGTATGGGTTAATTTAGTCACGACACGCACCGATGAAATGTACATTGTGCTTCCTCA
>JAGFPH010012171.1:0-31397 GCA_018207615.1 Philaenus spumarius | reverse complement strand
TCAAATGCAATTAATGTGGAAGTAAGGATAATCTGTTGTTTAATATGTAAATTGTAAAAACTAAAGGAAATATACTCCTCCTGTGGAGTAGGTTGTCCAAACCAGACTTGGTGTAAGAACTACTGTATTATTTTTATGATAGTTGCATCAGTGTCACAAATGATAATCACACATGATTATGCAATAACTCAAATAGCATAAATTTATTTTGTAATAAATACATACAAGAAGTTAACATAAGGGATTTTTTAGAACTGTATTATTATTATAAAAAAGTCATTGTTCAGATGTATTATGATAATTGCTTCCTAGTGGCCTATTTTAAAGAGTCAATATGGTAAATACAGGATGCAACAGCCCTGCAGTACTGTACTTTTAGCAAGCAAAGGAATCAGTTTAGATTTTTATTTAACTACTTTGTACCAGAAGAAAATAATTAGTTTTCAAATACCAATCTCTCAAAAGTCAAATTTATCTGATTAAAGGTTGGTTTTTAAAGCATTTAATCTTGTAATATAACTCAAGTGTTATGTGTAATCTTAAAGTTGTAGCGTAGTAGGTGTTATTGGTAAGTATCTTGCAGTTCTTTGTTGTGTCGTTGCAAATAAGTTGATCTTATGAAAGTAGTTTGACAATAGACATGTACACATCACGGAACAAAACACATTTAAAATTAAAGAAAAAATCACATTGATTGAGTAAATTTTGAATACATATTGTTTGAATAAGTTTTAACGTTTTAATCACTTATACTATTTTATATTTTTTGAAATACTGAAATAAAGCAAAAATCACCGTAAGTTCGTATATTTTTGTCAGTTTTGAAAACAAACTTATTTACTCAGTTTTAGCAATTTAAGATCATTATAGTAACTAAAATCAAATTCATTTAAAATGGCATTTATAATGTAATGAAACATGATACATTAATTTAAATATATATTTGAGGGAACCGTCTCACTCATTTCAAATAATGTAGACTACTTTATATTTCCTGAGACACTTAAATAATACAAGGATATTTCACAGTTTAAGTACATTACAAACTTTATAACGCGTTTCTTTTAATTTCTGTTTTATTTTTTGTAATTGGAAGGTCTGATTGAAAGATTTATGAAGTCATTTTGTTCGATAAATGCAATGTTTCCAATATTTATTACACTTTGCAATTAATTTAGTAACTTAAGTCAGCTAATTTTTAAAGTTTTTCTCACAAAGTCTATCATAAAAAATAACGGAAAAAGGCAAAGTCACTTAAACAGCCGACTAAAAATAATTTAGGTAAGAAATATAACGTGTAATTTTGTTTGAGACTCTGGCGTCAATATATATCCGTAAATAGATGTATTGTGATTTGCTTCAGGTTTCCTGCTGCTTTGTCTACGTGAATAGTCTAAAGATTACATGTAGTATTCGTAGTTATCAGGGTGTCAAAGGAGTTTCATTTCAAAAGTGCATTCTCTTTTTTTGAATAAAAAAGCAATAAAAATAAATTAAAAAGTCACTAACTTAAAAAATCTGAGTAGTACTTTGTCATTAATATCAGCAACCATTGACACCTGTGTTGTGTGTATTGATTGTGTAATAAATGACGTTTCTCCAAATCCAAAGAGACTTAATTGTTGAATATTATTATGCCAATCGTTTTTATGTACGAGATGCGAATTGCAATTACATACTAATTTCCGTATAAAATATTTATTTATTTATTTATTTATTTATTCATAGCAGAAACACCACAAGGTGCATAGCAACGTCATTATAATAACTAGAGCTTAGTCCTACACATAACGTAATAAACCCAAAATAACAATAGCAGATATAGCACCTAAAAATTAATAAATAATAAAACTCTAAAAGAATAATAACAATAGTAAAACCAACAATACAAATAAATACAGAAACAGGACTAAATTCAACAACTTAAACAATCAAAGTACCAACAGAACTTATGAAACATTCAGTCCCCTACAAACTCCAGCACATGCTCGCACCCGACCACAAGAATATGCAAGAGCTGAGGAATACTACCAGTCAATAAACTCCTCCACCGAGTAAAAGGATCCAGACAACAAAAGTCGTCTAAGGCTTTTTTTTAAAATGTCATAATTTTCAATATTTTTTAAGCTTTCAGGTAATTTATTTAACAATGCTACACCAGCTTGTGATGGTAGCTTTTTGTGCTTACTGAGCCTATGTTGGCCTAGACGTAAGTAACTTCCAAATCGGGTACCATAGTCATGTACATCCTTATTTAGTGTTGTTTTACACTTGTATTTAATGTATAAAATGACTTCAAAAATATACATGCTAGGAAGTGTAAATATTCCTAGCTCCCGAAAAGCATTTCTACATGACCCCATATTATTTATATCTGAATGCAGAAATGAAAAACTATTGTATTAACAAATGCAAACATATTAATTTTAGCTTACTTTCATATGCACGACTTTTGCATCTCCCTGTATGATCAGATCCCGAAATATAACGCTTCCAGGGCTTACTAATTTCTATTTCAATATTTTTTTATTTCAGGACAGCTACCCCAACAAGGTTTCGTTGCATCTATAGCACCGAGCACTGGGGCTGCTCTTTTAGGAATTGGAAAATAGATTCTACATACTGATCAACATAAATACGAACTTCTTTAAACCAAACAAAATTTAGGTTTTAAAAATATATTAATATTTGAAAAGTTTATTATTTACATTTTTATTAATAAATATATTAAAGTAAAGGCCTTTTTTACAGAAATAAATTGATGCGAAAAACATTATGGCAATGCCTTCGAAAATATATAAATTATTCACTGGCTGTTCAACCAGAGTGTTGGATATGTTTTGTAAATGCGAACTAATAATACATTATTTTACTATTACGCTCGAGGGACCACTGCTTTAATGACAAAGCAGACAAGCATGTTTGATATTCATCTAAGCTACAGAAATTAATTAATTGTATATTTTAAGGTACTCACAGCGTCCAATGTTCCGTGGGAAGCGTTGTAGCACTTGATTCTTCTCGGCCGAGACTCACAACAATATATACATTATAAAATCACAGTTCACACAAAATGCTATAGTTCCAATATTAACAGCACTTATATAATACAATAATTAATACTTTTACAAAGATGAATATATTTACAGAGATTTAACTAAAAAACGGTCAACTGACATGGTATAAAACAAGGTAGAAAGAAGAAATACAGCGAAACTTCAATGAATGAAAAAAGGATGCGGCGTTAATAGCGAGGATTAATTACGTAGTCAGCAGACAGCGTGTTCTCTCTAGATGGTCTTGCGTAAGAATAACCTCGTGGTTCCTGTTTTTGGCTAATGCTCCAATTCTACGAGTCGTGGTTTGTCCCTGTAGGCCAACGACCAATCCTATAATATTTGTTCTTAGATTGTTTGGTGCATAGGTACAGAACACAGAGTGTTGCTATTTGTTGCATAGACTCCATCCTTCATTCGAATATCGCGACTATACAAATCTATGGAACGTGGCGACAGATATTTGCTGACTGTTCGTTCTTCTGAAAAACCTCATGAGCGATTACTAGTGACTCGTTTCTAAATCTTTATGGACACAAGCTCTACAATATTTTCTTATTAGTTCAGTGTATTGTCAAACCTATTACGAATATTTTTATTCACTATACAATTTCCAGAAGCAGCCTATTGACTTTCTCATAGTGAAGTAGAAACTCATACCTGAATTTTAGTTGATCCAAATACGTAAATAAATAAAATAAACTGTGCATCGCCAATAGGTTTGTTAAGGGAATTGATTTACTTAGCTTGTTACATTTTGCCTGTTCGATTATGTTGTTACAGCAACTGAAAAATGATTATGTCGTTTTATCATAATTTGTACTGATTATATTATAGTGATAATTTATATGTAACTTAAGTTTTTTTCAATATCACCTTGATTTATTGAGAAATATTTTTTTTCATGGAATTTAATTTTAAATCAACAATGTTGAATTTCATTGTTTCAATTAGCATGCAGAGCTACTGATATTTTGGAAAATTTACATAAAATATTTCAACCGCTTCTTAAAAGAAATCGGAGCGATTATCATCCAAAAAGCCAGTCCTTTCTTGGATTGAGAAACGCAACTTCTATGAACACTTAACGTAACTAAATAAGAATATTTTACAATTTACAACAATGTACCTGAAATAGGCCTATTTAATAGTATCTTTAAAGTAAATGGTCATAAGTAACTGCAGTTTGGACAACTTTGGTTTTTACAAAGGTCTCTCGTAGCATAAGAGATATTTAAAGATGTTACAATTTAATAAGTTCTCACTAATCTTTAAAGTAACAGTAGTTACTTCAGATAATAATCCTATTTCTAATATTAATTGGGGACTAAGTTTTAGTAACAGCAAAGAAAGAACTTTTTTATTATGAAAGAAGTTATAACTCACTTGAATTTGTTTTTGTTAAAATAATTTTATTAAATACAACCACTTATACAGTTTTAAAATATGTAATTTATACTAGTTTGACAACTTAAAGTTTTATTTGTCTAAGAACTTAAGTCTGGTACTCAGTATAAATTATGTGATTTAAATATTCATATCTACTTCAAAATTACAAACGTCGTAAATATTAAATGGTAGTATTTTGGCGATGGTTATTTCCTAAAATGTCCAATTAAACTGATAGGTTTGTTAAACATTAGAAAAGTTGTGTACACAAAATAATTGTAAACTGTACATCGTTACGTCGACGTTTTTCACTGTAAATATACTTAACATTTTGACCAAATAATTTAATGATTTTATTAAAAACTATAAAAAACTATTTATATTTGCAAGTCTAAGTGTAGTATAAAATTGTACGTCTACTAAATATTTAAAAAAAATTTATTTAAATGCTTAAACTTACTATTTCTTTACTTTTCAAAGAAAAAATAATTTTCAACGTACATAAAAATAAAGAAATCTAGGATGAACAACTTGTACTAATTACAATTAATTAAAAAATAGATTTTAAATAATTATTTTTGCAATGCCTTGTTTCACTAAGCTTTAAATCTAACGGCGCTATTTTGTTTGTATTGACAGCTAATAGTATAACTAATAAACATGTAAAACAAACAAACCATAAGAAACAAAAGAACCAGATAAACGAAAAACAAGAAAAATTAGTTAAGGAAACAATCAATAAAAAACAAAAGACAAAAATAAAATTACAGCAAAATAAAGAAAATATTTCTTCTTAAAAATATGAATACCTTTCAGTTTAGAAGATGCACAAGGGTTGGGAAACTTGGTGTTTGAAATTGAAAATTCTTCAGGTATTACTGAATCTAAAAAGCGACTTACAATTAAATATGAAACAATACGACTCATGGTTTTTATATGTTTTCATTCCAGGAGGCAGTGGCTTTGGAGGAGGAACTGGAGGTGGAGGATCTGGAGGTGGAATTGGAGGAGGCACTGTTTCTGGACTTTTAGGAATTGGAAAATAGATTTAATAGCACACACTATATCCTCTTTGTAACTGTCATTATTAACTCTAATTATTGTATAACTCCTGTTTATTAATTTAGTGGACAAGAGCGAATTGAAATATATATAGACCTACTATATAATAAAAGTACCATCTAACTTAAAAAAAAAAACTTACTTAAAATTTTGTCACAAAATTGTAATTGTTAAACATTAAAAAATGGAAAGAAATAGTGACATTATTTTTGTTAGTATTCTATATTTTTCAAATAACCTTTGATAGTTATAAAGTTACTTACTAAAATGTTTTTAATTTTTTTAATATACTTCTTATATAGCTATTTTAAGTTATTGTTTATACACACATTAATTTATTGTCTAAGCAAAATCAGAAAATATTTGTATATAATATACATACTCAGTTATAATTTTACAACTATGAGAAACCTATATTATGATCTAAAATTTCATACGTGTTTACAGTTTTTACACTTAATTTTACACTTGTATAGAAGCACTTGTACGTACACATATTATTACGACTGGTTGCACAAATTGACAAATATTTAATAATTTCCGTCATATATGTCTTTTCTATTTCTCTGACCTCATTACAATTGTTTTTTTTTTTTTTTCTAATAATATAAACTGTAGTAGAGAGATTTTGCATTAACAAAATTGTTTTAATAATTTAATTTGATCTGTTTTGTATATATTGGCCTAAAATAAAACTACAGCTAATTTAAGTATTTTAAATATTGTGCATTATGAAGAAGTATTATTAATGTATCATTACAACACAAACTTTGGGCCTAAGCCGGAATGCAATGATTGGACTCTACAGTATAAGTCACTGGTCGAAGTCTGTAATTCCCAGTATTGGATTGCTATTTTTTCACGTCGGAAATTTATGACAGTTATATCCCAAAATATAAAAGAAAATGTATTTGACGAAAATAAATCAGGAGTAATTGAAAAGGAATTTTACTGTCTCAACAAATGCGTGACGAGATTTTGTAGTTACGAATTAATTCCAAGAGTTCATCTTCTATGTTAGTCAGTCACTAGCCTTGCACCTGTTCCGTCGCGTCAAGCCAAATATATTATCAAAAGCCAAATCACTCTGTATAATCACTCTCTTTAACGATCAGGCTGGCCATGTACAATACGCATACATCCGCCCAGGAATCACGTGTGAAATACTAACTTAACCATTGTCTTTAAAAAACGTTTGGGTTCTTTCTCCGTCAAAATACTCAGTTACATTACTCATGGTATACAAAAGAAAGTAGGTTGTCTAAACCAGTCAAGGTGTAAGAACGATTATTTATGCTAGTTACATCCGTGTGAGTAATGATAATCACAGAAGATCATGCAATATTTCGAATAGCAGCAATTTAGTTAGTAATATAAAACATACAAGGTGATTTACACTAGAAGTTAACCTTAGAAATTTCTTGGAATGTATTATTAAAACAAAAATGTCGATGTTTAGTTGTATTTTGATTTTTGCTTCCTGATGGCCAGCTTTAAAGACGCAATGTGGTAAATACAGGATGCAACAGACCTGCCGTACGTACTTCTTCTCAACAGAAAAAAATTACTTTTTTTGAAATACCAATCTCTCAAAAGTATATTTTATGTGAATAAAGGGAATTTTTGAAAACATTTAGTCTGATAATATAGCTTCATTTACTAATAAAACCAAACAAATGAGAATGAACAAAGTGAGTATTATTAAATTAGTTTTAACTCTCCATTACATGGAAAATTATTGATTATAATTTGTATTTTTAAGAATAATAATTAATTATTTCAATTTGGATATTTATTTTGCGCTTCCGTGCTTCCCATGTTTTAAAGATATTGAAGAATGTTTACGTGTTAACACATTAAGTTTATTTGATGTACAACACGAACTACATTTGTTTTAAATATGTATTTTTTAATAGGTTTTTAACTTTTGTCAATATTTTTTTACATTTTGGGTATATCCTTCCTAAATAGGAAATTTGTATAACGGTAATTTTTATAAACATCAGCAATGTTCAGTAAAGTTGTGATTTCAGGGAACAAAATCGTTCAACAATATTATTTAAAATAAGAAGATTGATTGAATTGGTATTTTTACAGACTCAATTTTTAAACATAAAAAGTAATCAAACAATTGTGTTTCAAATATTTTTTATAATTAAGTAACACTTTCCCTAGGAGTCAATTTGAAATTCTACAAAAACCATACAAATGCCTAAAACATTCCTTTTGGAACACTGGAAAATGTTAAACGATATTTCCTCTAGATTTTATAAATTTGTAGTCGTGGAATATCAGTTTAAAACAATTCAAGGGATTAAGTGGGTCAATCATGGTGTAGCTGAGCATTTTTAGAAAGGTATGCATGCTTTAGTTTTGGAACAAACAAGCTATAAACCCTCGTAAATGGCATGGGAAAATATAAGCGTGGGGAATTAGACTGTTTATCAGATTATTTTTTGTTACAATATTAAAACATAGTTTTATGAAACACAAACTCAATGATGGTCCAACATCCATGAGGACTGGACGCTTTCTTATAGCCTATCATAGTTTGATTTACTGTTGTTGTTAATATGCAACTCTTATCTGGAACAACAGATAACAACTGTCAACAGAACAACTGCAACTGCTAACTGGAACAAGACATTCAATCATGTACATTAATGAATACGTTTTAATTCAGAGGATTCATCTTTCTTGACCCCCAGTTTACTAGAATTGTCAACAAATAACAATAATGTTTATATACATTATTTAAATAAACTTATCAAAAGTTTTTATAAATTTTAACTTTATAATTTTGATTAACTTGTTTTTTGCCTTACTGGACTGGATTTATTATAAATAAATACCTTGTTTACGTGAAATTCTGCTCACAGTCCTGTTTAATGACTCTTTTCTGTTTGGCAGTGACGATCGTTTCGCCTATTTTTCAGGCATTGTCCGATTATATTATTAAACATTTTTTTTGCATTTAATTTAATGCGCGTCAAATCAACATTAAATTGTTAATCACAATTTACGAACACAAACACAAAACACAAACACTATACATGTACACAGCACATTTGGACAAAGATATAAATAAATAAAGATATAAATATAGTCTTATGGATAAAAACACTCGCACGTGCATTGCGGTCCGTCCTTAGTTACGCACTGATTAATCTAGTCTATCTTTTGAAATGTATTCAGTAGATTATTTTGGCGATAGGAGGGGGTTGGTTCTGATGATATTGTCGAATAAGATGTTGGACTGAAAATGGATTTTATCGTTCAACAGTAAGCTTGGGTTTAAAATTGTGGCCTTATTAATGTGAAATTCCTCAAGGACATTCATATTTGGTCCTTTAGAACATTTATTTAGAATTTGCATATTATTTTGGATATTTGTATATGTATGGCCAGTATCTATTAGGTGTTCGGCATATTTAGAATGGGTTGGGTCAGATTTACTATTAGGAATGTGCTCTTTGAAACGTGTTTTAAAAGTTCGTCCTGTTTGACCGATGTAGTGTTTATCGCAATTATTACAAGTAAGGTTATATATTCCACTTGCGTTATAAGGGCAGTCATCTTTAGGTTTCGGTTTGATTGCCTTGGCTAAGTTATTTTTAGTTTTAAAGGCCAGTTTGTAACCTTGTTTTTGGAATATTCTGTCTGCGGCATTATCCAACAATCCATGGTATTCAGCACTTATATATTTCGGTTTGTCTTTTTTTATATTGTTCTGTTTGTTTTTGTTTTTTATCAGTCTATCTATTATTGCGTGATCTTAGCCATTTAAGATTGCTATCTGTTTTATTATTTTTATTTCCTGTTCGAAGTCAGTTTTGTTCATCGGTATGTTAAGCGCTCTATGTATAAAACTATTATAAGCTGACATCTTCTGGTTGTGCGGATGATTTGAGGTGGCGTGTATTGTGTGGTCCGTTTGTGTTGGTTTCCTGTATACTTTAAAGGCAAATTTGTTGTTAGCTTTGGTGATGGTTAAGTCAAGAAAATTCAAGCTATCGTTGGCTTCCACATCGCATGTGAATTTGAGGGAAGGGTGTAATTTATAAAAAAAGGTAAAATTGGCAAAGATGGATAAATTCGAATAGTCAATTTTGTATTATAGGCCTGACTCATTTCTGAAACATAGTACTGAGGTTATGTTAATCCTGCAATAATTTTTAATATATTTAAGTCTGGTTTCAAAACTTTAGTTGACAGAAGATAGTAGAACTAGGACTAAAATCGTAATGAAAACCTCCCACGTTTCTAAAGCATATATTTGAGGTTATAATTAATCTTGTAATTACTGTTAATATATTTAAGCCTGGTTTCATAATTTTTCAAACCTATGTACAAACGAGAAAAAGATTAAAGGGATTCTTTAGTGAATTTTGCAACTGCGAGCGAAGCGAAGCAGCCATATGCGGCCGAAGGCCGAGGCGAGGTTGGGACGCGAAGCGTCCAGGGGCAGAGCCCCTAGTTATACTGATTTAAGTAACAAAAAAAAAAAATAAATAAATTGTAAAAAGTAGATTCAATATGTTTTTGAAATATGCGCCCAATATCAGCCCAATAATTGCTTCACAGCAATTTGAGAGCATGCAATGCATGTACTACAGCTTCATGCAGGGATCAATCTGCAATTTTGCGATTTATCGTATTTGAAGATACACTGTTTACATTTGTTAATGGTTTACCTGAATAAATAAACTATAATTCGTATATAACAGACTATGCAGATTATCAAATCTCCTTTAATGTATCAAACAAACAAGAGATATTTAATTTAACTCTTGCTTATTTTATGAGTGAATTTTTTACGTCATTTTATTACATTAAGATAATTTATTTTCTTCGTGCCCTTAGATTTTGTAACCAAAACGTTAAATATAACCATTTACATACAAAAAGTAAAATCTGTATTTTGGTCTAAAGATTGTATTTTGGTATTTAAAAACGATTGAAGTTATTTTTACAGGAGATTTTTAAATCCCGTTCATTTTATATTCCTGAGACAAACTTAAAATTTATTATATGTAAGTTTTAACATTTTTCCGTAATTTCACATTGTTTAATCTTGGATAAGTTTTAGAAAATTTCTCAAGTAGGAGTTTGTTCAAAAGAGTATATCATTAGCAATAAAAACAATAAAATATTAAGTTCTCAAATTGAAACGGATTTGAGCAGCAAATCCTTTCTCGTTAGAAGATAATATTCGAGTAAATAAGATTTCAAAAACATGTTTTACACAATTAATTATAAACACAGTTAAAAGTATAGAGGCTAGAATAGGGCACCAACGTCTGGATTTGATTTATTAGGGACAATCAAAATTATAAAAAACTTAATAAAACATATTTCCTAAAACTCTACTTTACAAATATTATGACAATGTGAGTATGTATTATTATATATATATAAAAAATTAAACTTTGGAAGTAGACTAGATATTGAATTTAAGTAGATATTTTATTGTATGAATCTTTCATGCTACATTTTTGATAATGGAGCTAGTTTAAAATTCAGAACGTAAAAATATCTCTAACATTCTAATATTTAAACAAGCTTAAAGTACCATATTTGTTCAGTTCAAATTATGTTTAAAATAGTTTATTCGTTGTTATTGTGTGTAGGCTAACTTAATAATTATTGATAAAAACCAGACAGGAGAATAAACAAAGAAACCCGAACTGCTCTCGACCTTGTCTGTGTTTGTACTTTAAGAAACCGTAAATAAATTTTTTGGCCAACATACACATAGTGTATTAGGTATTGTTTAATTATAATTGATTAACTTAAATTCTTACTAGTTACTTAAATGTAACATCGCAGTTGGAGATTAAAGAACTATGAGAAATAATTATAAAAAATATGTTTATCGTCCTTTTTGGTAGTTGAAAATAAAACTTTAGTAATAATTACCAACTAGTGCCGGTTGGTCCTGTGATTTAATTAACATAATTATTCTGTCACACGTTGGCATCGCTATACCGCATTACTTTGGCGTGGAGCCACATTTGCCTTAATCGGCAACACTTTCTACGGAGCTATATTCCTACTATTCTTCGATTTTTCCTCCAATACCTGACGTAAACAGCTGTCCACTGCGTTCCATTTTTTGGCTGTCTGTAGCATCTGATGTGCCATATTATTCGGTGTCATTTGTCCACCTATATCTAGCCTTAATTTATCTCTATTTTCCTTAAATTTAGGGCAGCTGAAAATAGTGTGTTCTACATTGTCCATTTCGCTTCCACAGTATGAACACCTGGGTGACTGTACAATAAAAAACCTATGGAGGTACGAATTAAAACATGCATGCCAGATCAAGGCTTAAGTGATACATAAATTCGTATCCCCGTGCCGTCTATCCATCCACACGCTCAGATTAGGATTCATCGTCCCGTTTGTCCCTCTTCCCATGTAGTTTGCCATTTCTCCATGAGCCTAGCTTTAGCCTCCGTTCTTACTGCTTTCTTATATATCTGTTCTTGGAGCAAGAGGGTATTGTACATTTCCTTGCTCTCTAATACTAAAACAAGTATTGGAGGAACTCCTGCCAAGACCAACACTGCACTCTCCGACACTTCTCGATATGCTGAGGTGATTTTCAATGCCGTATGCCGTTGTACTGCCGCTAGTTTCCTTCGACTGTTTGCCTTGTCTAATGCTGCCGCCCATATACGTGTCGCGTACCAAATCTTAGAGTGCACTATACTAGCTATAAATCTCCTTTTACCTGCCTTAGGTCCCCTTAGATTCGGCATCATCCTCACTAAGCTTGCTCCCGTGTGCTTGCCTTTTCTGCTACTTTGTTTATGTGCTTCCTAAAGCTAAGTCTATTATCCTGTTCCATTCCCAGATACATCATACTTTTTTTACATTGAATTTTGCTCCAGTCATTATATATTTTAGGATATGCGAAAGCTCTTCTATTGGTAACCAGTACTGCTTCCGTTTTCTGTATTGCCATTTGGAGAGATCTTTTTTCCAGCCAACGTTTCACGCGATCCAGACATTTGTTCGTTTGTGTCTTTAGAATAGCAACACTATCTGTAGGACAGACTATTATTGCATCATCCTCAAAGTAAATTATTTTTGAGTCTCCAGGGTGCTCCATTTGTAGCAGAATTTCATACATTACGTTAAACAGGAAAGGACCTATTCGCTAGCCTAGGGGTGCAACGCAGGTCATTTCCTCTCTTATAGTTATACTTTGTCCTTCCTTCGAACAGTATGTTCCTAGAGTTAAAGTAATCGTCTAATAGTCTCATTAGGTATTCCGGAACTTTTTTCTGGGTAAGAGCTAACAAAACATCCCTCCATCTGGCGGAGTTGAAGGCATTTTTTACATCTATTGCCACCAGAGCACAAAATCCTCTTTTTCTGCCATTGTTCTGTTTACCGTCCTCCACCATATCTATGACTGATTTTAAAGCATCAACTGTAAACCGTCCTTTCCTAAATCCGTATTGTTGGTTTGACATATATTGTTCTCCCTGGATGAACGACTAAAGTCGTTGGAGGATTAATCCTTCCAAAAGTTTACCCATAGTGTGTAGGAGGAAAATATTCCTGTATGATGATACAGATGGGATATTTCTTCGTTCCTCCAGTATTTCACATCTGCCTTGTGATGTCTACCTTTCCTCGGCATAGTACCATTACATGCCCATATAATTACTGCCTTTGAAGTATCCAGTATCCAGTATCACTTCCTCGTAGGCCTGAGGTTTTGGTTTTGTATTATGTTAACAATAAACTACACGACGCAGTAGATAAAAGTAAGCTATCTTTTTACAACATTGGCGTAAGCCGAATGACGTAACTAAAGAAATCCAATGGTAATTTATACATTATCTATTTGCATTAAACAGTGTCAGTTCATATATTATTTCAATATATCGCAAATGTTAGAAACAAATACTTAATGTTTTCTAAAATAATATTTACATTTTAGTTTTTAAGATATAATGGTGCGGCGTATTCTTACTAATAATCAAAATAGTAAACTTCGTGTGTTCCCTTGTTTGTAGTAATCTCAGAAATTTCTAAACATAATTCAGTGGTGAATAATTTAAACATTCATGCATATCGTACAAATGTTATACAAATTTCTTTAAAATGTTTTTAGAAAATGTAATGTTACCAAAAATAACAAAAACTATATTTGTTTTCTAACTTTGTAACTTTGTTTTCCCGGAATGACTTTACTTTAATACTTTCTAGTAAATTCACTATTTTAGAGTTTAATGCATATCATGTTCTAAACACAGTTATAATAATAAGATAGAGTCAACATTTAACCTCATGTATATATTTATTTTAAAACTTACTTAACATACAAAATGTTTGTAAATCGTTTTATTAGAATAATCTGTATTCTTGTGCAGATGATAAAGTATGACTACGAACACTGGTTGTCTGAAATAAAGAAAATATCAATGTTCAAGAATATGTTGCTTCTTTTGCCAAATAAAATTGGTGAAAATATTTTAAGTTATATTCACGTATATATTAACATATTGCTCTTGGAAGTAAAACAAAATTGAGGATATCCCTGACATAAAAACTAGCCTACCATGCTCTGTATTATTATTAAATATAAATTAGATTAATATATACCGATCAAGACCAAAACTTTTCTTTGTTTTGTGGTAAAAAACTGCAACAAATCGCTCTATTACGAACTTAATATTATACATGCAAACCTATACGTTCAAACAAGTTGATATACTTTACCGATGAAAATATTTAGTAGGAAGTAAGAATACAAATGATCGTATACTACATACATTTTACTTTTCAACTTAATCACTACTTGGTTGGTACGATAGCTGAATTTCTCTACGGCGCCCCTAAATACGAACAAGAACGTATATAAAACCTAAGTATTAAATAAATAAATATGTGTGTACATACTTTTATGGTGTAGACAAAAATTCTAAAGATAAGTAATTGTACTTTAATAATTTTAAAAGCGTAAGAAAAAAATCAAATTTAAAAAAATATAATTTAACTGCTATATTTCTTAAAAATATGATAATAGGATTTATTGTAAAGTTTAAAATATTTGCATAAAAGTAGAATATACTGTGTTCTTTCCTAACAAAAAACAATAATATTATGTAAGAACCACGAGATCCATAAATTAATTACTAAATAACTTTGAATTATTACATATAATATTAGCAATGGAAATGTCATGCCGAAGCAAAATTTTTAATGAATTTTAATCTAAAATTTGAAATATGATATTTTTTAAATAATTATAGATAAAAATTAAAATAATATAACGGAAAGTCAAAAGGTGGTTTCAGTTTATTATATTTAATTTACCAATTGTTGATATTTCCTTAATTATTTTTCATTTTACGGGCCTTTTATTCAAAATAATATTATTTTTTATACAATAGTTATAACATATTTTTTTATTTCTGTAATAATTATATTTTATGTATGTTTTTCTATTATTTGTTATTTTTTTATATATTTAAATATATATATATACTCAATTGCCTTGAAAATAGAAAAGGTATAAAATATATTTAAATGTAAAATGTTATCGTAAAAATTATGCAAAGTTATTCTTACAATAAATAGTTTTACTCAATCGCATCTCCAGCAAATTATCAACTTTACATAATCTCATAAAATCGTGAGATATTCCTTTGATAATCCTTACACTAACAGTGGAAACCTTGCGTACCTACACATTAAGACGGCAGCGCAATGAAGGTCTTACCATAGTCATCTTCTGTATAGTTCTTCCGAGAGATTGTTGATGCATCATAAAGTTGTTAGACTGCACTTAGCCTTCAGTGCATCATTTCTTGGATAACTTCAGCAGGTGACACTTAGCAGCCATGCTAGTTCAAGTATGTGTTAAATTGTATTACGATAAGTATTATGTGCAGTTTTAGTGTTGTGTTTTCTTAGTGGTTTCTGTGTCTGTGTTAATATAAATAATACAAAATTATATTTACTCACCCCTTCTACATTATATTATGGATATGTTTAAGTACTATTTTTTGTATGGATAAATCAAAATTTGCTGTAAAAAAAGGAATTTAAATTTTAATTTATGATCTTATATATAAAGAGTGATTGACAAATAATATTCTCAGATACTTTTAAAATCTCGTAGGATATGTAATATTTGTTAGTATTTTTTTTTTTGTTATTAGTATGAATATACCTACCTCTAAATAACTTTTTTTTATCTAATAAATAATTAATTTAGTTGTAGGAAACAATTTTCGTAATTTTCTGTACAATGCATTAAATAATTTGACAATAAAACTATTTCCATTAGCATTGTAAATAAACAGCATATTTAATTCACTTATTGTGGTAGTTATTGCTAGTATTTTTATTTCCATCCTTGAGCTTTTAATAGAACTGAGGAACTTGTAATAATGCGGTAAATATTTTAAAAAAATACCAGGTTCATTCTTATAATAATTATAAAGCTATATTTCTTTATGTTTTACATGTTAAAAAAACGCTTTTCTTTTAATTGTTTAAATATATTTACTAATGCTGAATTTTATTAAAGATGTATATAATATTATAAAATTTAATATAATTACTCGTAAAAAGAAGGATAATTAAGAGTTTATCCTAGTATATGTTTAAAACAACGTTTTGTTTTATTTGAAGACCTGAATCAGTTTTTTGAAAAATATCGTTGTACTTTTGACACTTTTTATACGTTATTACATTGAGTATTCTTAAACTACAACTTAAAACCTTCAGAATTGTATTCATTTAAAGTAAGAATATTTATATTAAGTTAATTTAACAAAATAATTAATTATGTAATACATTAATGGCTGTTAATGGCTGTTTAAAAATGATGCAAAGTATAGGCTTAATTGATTCTTCTTAGTAATTAGTTTAAATTTGGTACAAATTTATAAAAGTAATTCATGTGAAGGTTGTGCGACTGAAGTATCTTAAAACCGAGTCAACTTTTAATTTATTTACTTGCTTATTCAAACTCTATAAATTAGTAAATCAATTTAAATAATTACTTTAGTAGTGATAATTACTTTAAATAATTACTTTAAATATTATGAAGTCGGAGATTCGTAAAAGCCACTATCCCCAAACCAATAACTGAATGCTTTCTAACACATTTAGCTTTCAAATGCCTTTAAACATATTTATTCTTATTCTCAATGAAATATGTTATATCTTTTATTACAATACTGCAAAAAAATTGCACACAAAACATCTAATGAAGTGAACCTGAAAACTGTAATTTTAGAAAATACTATCATTTAAAATTATTAATTACTTTTACACTTAAGCTCCCACTTACTAATGTAAATTGTCATTTTAAATGACAGTAAGAAGTTAGTTAGCTATCAGTTAAAAAAAAATCATAACTTTTAATTCACATTTATATCCACTTAAAATTGGTTAAAATTTAAATCGTAAACTGTGTTTTTACAGGTTTGCACTCTTCTAACTGCAATTGTCTTTGTGCACACTCAGAATGCTGTGGTAACTATAGAAGAATTCAACAATGTCGGAGTTGATAACTATAAATTCAGGTATATAGATTATTATTTTTGTAAACACTAACTATGCTGTAATTGTGATCACTGTGTCCAACACTTTAATTTGACCGAATTGTTTCATTCTCCTTAATATAATATATTCTCCTTAAGTATTCACTGATTTGGTCCGTTATAAATATTTAATTTTTTTAATTCTTTGCTGATTAGTGTTTTTTCTCATCATTTCATGTAGTAAATAACTTTACGAAATATTTTTTTTCATTTATTTTTTGGACGCACTCTAATCTCAACGTCCATTTTTATGTCAATACTCTTATTAGGCGTATGATTATTTGTAATAATAATTAATATATCAACAAAATGCATTAAGTCTGTAATATTCCGTAAATGTGCGCGTCTATAGTAAAATAAAAAATATAAAGTATTAACGTTGTTGTTTTAAGTTTTACAATTTTTAAAGTCTGTGTTGGCTTGGGTCTGCATTTTACTATACTCTGTAGATAGTCCAGATCAATATCAATATAACTAGTTGTTTTGACTTTATATTTTCTAGAAGCCTATGCAAAATATACATTAAAGATGTTTCCCTAAACATAAATTAATAAAATAATTATTTATAAATAGCGATGAGTGAATAGCATATTTGGTTTTTGTTTCTGAATAAGCTACTGTAAATTTGGTGGATGAAACAAATAGACAAAGAAACAAATTCCATTTAAAAGAAACAAATATTTAATTCTGCTATAAGACGACAGAAGAATCCTATTTATACCTTCTAGTGTAAATCTTTATTCCAACAAAAAATAAATTGAAATTTGAATTTAATACATTATAATATCTGTTATCACCAGGTACCGCAACAGTGACGGCACCGAACGCGAGGAAGAAGGAAAGTTTGTTGGAGATGTCTGGACAGTTACGGGAATGTTTTCATGGATCGGGCCCGATGGGGTGACGTACAGCACTCGGTTCGTTGCCGATGACAAAGGATACAGAATATTACCAGGTAAGGCTTAGAGAGGTTTTAAAGTGGTGTGAGTTACTACTTCAAATTCCTACCTTGGGGGGTATGGTATTTACTTCTATGCAAAAATGAATTATTCATTTATTTCTTAAAATAAAATGAAGTGATTGACTGTGTGAGTTTTCCGGTAACAATTACATACTTTATTCTTAGTTAGTTTTACTGCAACGAACACAAATTACAGTGCGCTTTGCCATCCACACTACTGCCAGGCAACTAATTGTTACTTTCAAATGAATAATAGTAGAACAATCACATTTTTTAATAGTTTTAAATAACTACACAACTATAGTGAAAAAATAGAAACATTAATCGGTAAGCGTTTACAAACAATAATGCAAATATTTTGGCAAATAAAGCCTAAAACATGGTAATGTCTATGTATTTGTTATTGCAGTAATATGTAAACAATTTTGAATATCATAATAATATTGTTATGTGTATATTTATTTTTTTATTTATTTATTTATTTTCATATAACAAATTTCACAAATACAAAGTTACAACAAATATAATACTATGGAATAGTGCCCACATAGGCACGAGGCCTGTGCGTGGACACGAGTCGTGCACAACATAAAATGTAATTTATGATAACAAAAGAGAGAAAAAAAAAACAGTTTGTTTAGTGTAAAAAATAATAAATAAGATCAGCATCAGAACAACAACGTCACTTCAGTGACACCACAAAATATCCATGTAAACAAAACACTATGCGTACTCCGATGAAATTGCGGACTCACAATAGTCTCTACCTACTTCCCGCAACCATAAAGTAATTTGCCTTTTATAAACCTTAATTTCATAATTACTAAATAATCTCAAGTTTCTTGGAATGTTACGAAAAAGGATCTGTGATACATAGTACGAATTTGTGGTGGATACAGATTTATAAAGCCTATCTGTCCTTATACCCACTGTTTGAGAATGCCGTGTAAAATGTGAATGGTTCAGAATGGACAAAATGGAATTTGAATTCTTATGCAAAAAAGTTAAGAGAGTTTTTATAAAAAGTTGTCTGATATTAAATACGTTAAAAAGGTTAAACAGCTCTTCAGATGGGTGTCGTTTTGGTTTACGCAGCGCCATTTTCATAACTGATCTCTGAACAACATCTAAAGGGGCCAGAATGGATTTACAGGCACATCCCCAAACTATTATCCCCCCCAAAAGCAAAGATTGACAATATGCAAAGTACAACTGTCTTATTTCACAAAAATATAATATTTCATTTAAATTTTTAAAAACATAAATTAACTTTCTAATTTTTCGACTCAAATAGTCAACATGAGCAGACCAATTTAAACGTTTATCAAACAGGACACCTAAGTATTTGTAAGTGTCAACTCTATCAATGTCTCTACAGGCACAGTACTCACTTAAGTAATTCCCACACGAATGCAACTTAATGCTTTCGTAGGGACAATCACTATTGGACCTAAGTGCTATAGGAAGGAACTTTGTTTTAGATATGTTAAGTGTTAAACAATTTTGATCAAACCACTTTTTCACTATCGACAAATCCCTTAAAACCTTCCCGTGTACTTCTTCCCAACTATTACCTTCGAATAAAATAGCCGTATCGTCCGCAAATAGGTAAAATTTCCCGTCTATATTGATTTTAGACAAATTATTTATATAAATTAAAAAAAGAATAATAAATTTTTAATTTAAATTGAGTCCTAATAGGTAGGTTTTATTTGCAAATATACTTTTTGTTAGTATTTTTCTTCGAAAATTAAATCAAAATTACGTCCAAAAGTATTTATTTTGAAAAAGGATGTTTAAGGTCATGTTTTGCATGTTATAGCCAGATTAATAAAAAATTCCGAAAAATGTAACCTAAAGCAATAAAAATTTTAATGCAGTTATTAGAGGCCTTTTTCTAATTATTTCCCTTGTTTTAAAAAACGGCAAAATGCATTTCTATATTGATTGTTACGTGTTGCCACACCGCACACGAGCACACTCTTAATTTCTCGGGCTCGCCCCACGTTCGGACGCAACTTGCCACACGCGCGTTTCGTAAGCTGTCGAGCTCAAAGGGTTTCGGGCCCTCGTTCTGACGCCACTTGCCGCTTCTCACACGCGCACCTACTCAAAATTCGGGTTCTAACGTCACTTGTTACGTCGCCCCCGCCTCTATTTTCTATTTTATTTGCCCTTAAATATTTTTTGCGCGTATACGTGGACAAGAAATAGGAAATACGCTAACTTTCCTAAATCTTAAAATATTTGTTTGTAATCAATACACTTTATATAATATTTCACAAGCTGCTCTAGCCTGACTCCTTCTCCGGGCCGTGCCGTTTAGAGTTATTATGCCACACACAAGAATTAATATAACCTTATCAACTAGCTTATTCTAGAGCACTGGTTAAATTTTTGGTATAGGGTAGTTAACTCATAAATGAAAGAAATTAAGATTTGAAAATTAAAACTTTTTTAATTTCAAAAAACAAATTAATTTTTCTTTCTCCACTTCTTAAAATTTTCAAACAAATATATTACTGATATTTACACATATGATATTATTTACATTTATTTTGAAACGCTTTTATACCATTGTGAGAATAGGGAATATTCCTGAATGATTTTACTTTTACACTTTCCCCTGAATTTACTATTACTTTTGATTTTATTTATTTTTAAAATTTATCTCTGGATTGTATTTATATTAAACAATTATATAGCTTGGTTATTTGCTACTCACAAATAAATATGATTGATCGCAGCTTTCCTCCTAGGTGGTTTAGGCCTTGGAATAAAGTCCTTGATCCTCTTCTTTCTTCCTTCCTCCCAGGATTCCTCCTCTTCCTTAAGGTAGAGCGATTTCTTACGGCCCGCTGACTTGTACCGGAGTTGGTGATATTCGCCGACCTACTGCTGCTTCTGCAGACTTGTACGTGGTCCTCGGGTGACTATCAATTCGCAACTAAATTTAATTCTCCTTTCCTCAACCTCGTACTGCTCAAATCGAAGTCAAGAGACTTACTCTTCCCTTTTTTAACAACTTCGTTTCTCTGGTGATTTATTTGGTTTTTCTAGCTTGTAGAATCTTCCTTTAATTATTTAAACTAGGTCCCACGACTTTATTTTAATTAAGCCATTTTAGTTTCGTCGATAATTAATTATTTCATTTGCAGCGCAATAAGTAATTGTATTGGCCTCGGTGGTGGTAACCATTACGTCATCCCTCTAGCTCACCCCACACTGTTTACACAAGTTGTGCCAGTCTATACAGGAATTATGCACTTTTGGTATTTAAAACTTTCAAAGTGCTCTAACTTTGTAACCCCTGGTTCGATTTTGGATTTCTTTGGCTCATTGGATTCTTGACTATCTTATGATCCCTTCCTCCTTTGAGTTGTAGTTCTAGGGTTCCTAGTTCTCAAGTTATCGCCTTCGTTAATTTTACATTAATTTTGAATTTTAACTTTTTCAAAATGGTCCAAATTTGAATATTCTTGGTTCCATCTTCTTCTCCTGGTTCCCAAACTTTCAAAACTATTCTTCTTTTTTCCTTCTTCACTTCGGGCACGGTTCTGTGGCCTATTATCTGTGAATCGTCGAATTTTGGATTTGGCAACCCCCCTTTTTGGTTTATGCCCCCTTCTCACATGGTATCTTACATAAACATATATATTACACCTTATTTCATATATATTAATTACTATATAGCCTTTTTTCCCTTGATTTAATTAGTTATTTTAGTTTGTTTATTTTTTAGCCTTTTCCTTCAAAAATATTTAATTAGGTTAATTTATTTTTAGTTAATTATTATTAATTTATTATCCTTTACTTTATGCCCCATTTAGGCCTTTGAAATATTTTAATTTGTGGATTTTAGCATTTTTTCAAATAAGTCTTTGCTCTATAACTTTGTAATTATCTTAATTATAACAATTCGGTTAATTAGATTATTATTGTCTTCTTTTCCTCTACACATTTCATTAAAAAGAATTTACTATTTTTATATTTTAAAATACTTTAAAAATTTAACATGGCCTCTTATGGCGCATGGTAACAGTACAGAGTTCTGCAACTTTTGACAAAACTCGACAAGAATTATCCTGTCGATTTTCGTTAGAATAATTTACTGAGCTTTGCTTCTATTACTTTAAAACTAAGTTTCTACCCGTATCATTAAGGGAAAATACAGATTTCAAAAATAATAGCTTAAAACTGCACACATGTGGTGATTACATTAATAATACATGTTTATGTGGATACATAGAAAGGGTCGAGTCCTATAAATATTTAGGGGTATTATTCGATAAGAGAATGAAATGGACTGAACAAATTATGTTTTTAAAAGAAAAAATTAGAAAATTAATTTATGTTTTCAGGCAACTTAGTGACATTCTAAATTTCCATGAATTAAAACTCGCGTACTACGCGTATTGCCAGTCTTTACTTATGGGGGGGATAATAGCTTGGGGCGGGGCTTTCGGTTCGATTCTTGAGCCACTTAATGTAATTCAAAAAGCAATATTAAAAACGGCTTTAAAAAAGAGCCGAAGTTTTTCCTCAAACGCTGTCTTTGATACTTTTAAAGTGCTGAGTGTAAGGCAATTGTTTGTAAGAACCCTGGCCATTTATATATTTCAAAATTATAATAACATTTTCGATAAAGTTGATCACGAACATTTAACGCGTTCTTCAAATTTCTTTAGGATAAGGTCTAATAAGCTAATAAAAACGTTTTCTGTCACTAACTCTCATTACATAGCACAAGTTTTGTATCAAAATCTTCCGGGCAAGCTACGTCTGTTTAAAAATTATAAGTTATTTAATTTTAAAAGGCTTATTAACGGATGGCTGTTTGAATTGGGAAGGGATGCTGCCGAGCAGGTTATCTTATCTACTTACAGATAGATATGAATCATATCGTTCCCTCATTGTCTGATATGTACCGACTGAACTACTGGTCTAAGGTCCAACTTGTATTACGCTTCAATATAAATGATAACATCTTGTTTATGTTAGTTTTGCAGGGACAAATTTATTTGGAAACCTAATAATAGGTAGTAGTTTAGTTTCGTTAGTAGATTGTCTCAGCTCGACATGATAATGTTTAATGGAATCCTGTTATTTTTATTTACTCTTGTCTCTTATTCTCATTGTGTGCATAGCGACTCGTGCTCACTCACAGGCTTAGGCCCATGTGGGCATTTTTTGTTCCTTCATAATATATATATATGTAATTTATGTTCTATTTGATTATTTGAGGAAATAAATTGAAATTGAAATTGAATTGAAATTACGTTTAACATTGACTAGGCCTGCAATTTACAATATAATTATTTTAAATTACTTCCATTCTTTTTACATACAAATTTTCTTGTGATATCTATTTACAAAGTGTTATTTTATTTATTTCTAACTCTACATTTGCATATTTAGGCCTATTGGCTTCTATATCTGACTTTTATTGTTAGGCCTAATTACCTTAGTAATTAGCCTATTTGTGTCGGGTTTTTGCCCGTGGCAGTGTGTTACAATAATTTGATTTTTAAACCTCTTATTTAATTGTGAATATTTGTATATATACAAAGTGTCCAGCTTCGACTGTCCGAAACTTCACGGGCGTATTTGTCTGCTAAAAACAAGCAAATAATGCAATACAACATGTGTCCTATCTCTATTCGTTTCCTGTCTATCTGTTTGTGATTTTTACAAAATACTGAAAATTTTTGGAACTAGCAAAGATATTGAGCTTAAACTTTGTATAAATATTTTTTGCGTAACATTTTATCACTGTACGAAAAATTATAACATTATTTTAAATATTTTCAAAATGGTGGCTGTTTATATTTGTTAGTGTCAAATATCTTAAAAACCGCTAACTTTACAAAAAAATTACAAGAGACAAAAAAGTTTACATATTTAATTGTAAACAAAATGGTTTTTTTTGCCTGTAGCTCAAAGGATAACGAAGATAGTGTTAAAATAAATGGTACCAGGAACTGGCACATACTTTCTCACAAACATATTTAAATTATTAAACAGATTCACGGTGTAGGGTGGGGTAGGAGAGGTGATTTTGTATTAAAGTTGTTTTCCCATAAAAATCCATAAAATAACGGAAAAATCAACTTTTCTCATAAACGGCTCGAACGATTTTGATTAAAATTTTATAATTTATAGAATTTTAGGTCCCTAATAAACTATAAAATTTTAATGAAAATCATTAGAGCCGTTTTTGAGAAAAGTTGATTTTCCGTTATTTTAAGGGTTTTTATGGAAAAATTACCCTTAAAATAAAAAATTCACAAAAATGAAAAAAACGCCTGGAGATACCATGGATTAGTCCTCCATACAAAATTTAATCAAAATCGGACGACTGGATTAGGCTCTAGGTCTGATAACATCCACACAGACACACAGACATACATACAGACATCACTCCGAAAACCACTTTTTTAGGTTCAGGGGGACCCATAGCGGATATTTCCACCAAAAACTCAAATTCAAATATTTTGACGAATACAATACTTTCTCCAAATATACTATGGTATAGGGGGAGAAAGTAAAAAGGAAAAATGTATTGCCTTAATCTTTATGTTTGTGTTAGATCTACACCACTTGTATCGTACATTTTTCGTTTTCAGCCAATATCTCAGCTATCTTTAAAGATATGGGGAAAATTTGTCTTTAAATTTATCTTTAATTTATCTTCCTGACAGACAGACAGGAAACGAATAGAGATAGGACACATGTTCTATTGCATTATTTTTTTGTCTTTAGCAGACAAATACGCCCGTGAAGTTTCGGACAGCCGAAGCTAGAGACCCTGTATATCTTTTAAATGTTTCATAGTTTTAAAAAAGTTATACATTCCTAATTTGGTATGGGGTGATGCTGGTAAGCTGATTTTTAAATTTCAGGGCTACCAAAAGGGGTTCCATTTCTAAATATTTAACCGATATAAGTTCAGTCGTGATACGCAGAGTATTATAAACTTGTTTAGTTTCCAGTTTAAATTTAAAATGTCAAGTTTTTTAACTCTACATAAAATTTAAAATAAACGGTATCAGGAAACTGACACATACTTTCTCCCTCATTATAGAAACTTAATAAAAAAATACTATTACCAATTTATTGTGATTTTTTTATTTTTAACAGTCATTTTCCCATAAAAATCCATACAATAATTGAAAAATCAATTTTTCTCAAAAACGGCTCGAACGATTTTGATTAAAATTTTACAGTTTATAGTATTTAGGTCCCTAATAAACTGTAAAATTTTAATCAAAATCGTTAGAGCCGTTTTTGAGAAAAGTTAATTTTTCCGATATTTTATGGGTTTTTATGGAAAAATTACCCTTAAAAATAAAAAATTCACAAAAATGAAAAAAACGCCTGGAGATACCATGGATTAGTACCTCCATACCAAATTTCATCAAAATCGGACGACTGGTTTAGGCTCTAGGTCTGATAACATCCACACAGACACACAGACACACAGACACACATACAGACACACACACAGACATCACTCCGAAAACCACTTTTTTAGGTTCAGGGGGACCCAAAACGGATATTTCCACCAAAAACTCAAACTCGAAAATTTTGACGAATACAATACTTTCTCCATATACTATGGTATAGGGGGAGAAAGTAAAAATAAACAGAATTACAAAAGCTTTCTAAACTAGCATTAAAATACACAACGAGTAAAAACATCTTTTTTTTATAATCTTTTTTTTACAAAGTAATAAATATAATAATTATCGAGGGAGTAGGGAGGGTGAGTTGAATGAAGTCCCTTAATAGTCTGGGTATCACTTATGAACAGACAGACTATAGAGCTTTTGATTTTGTATCTTTTCCCTTCGATCCATTGACCCTGAAAACTAGAGAAAACAAAAAATCATATAGTTTTGTAACACAATTCATAATATACGTATTTAACTAGAGTAGGACCGGTACTTTCCGCGTTTCAATGCTTTTTCGTGTATTTCATACTGAAACATTATTTTTACTTAACTTTCCAACGCTGTAGAAAGCTCATACAAATGTTTAACAAATTAGTTCATTTGTTAGAATTTAGTTCTGTTCTCGTACAAAAACAAACAATATACCTTTTACATATTGTTAAGGCCATTTTAGACTTTCAATTTTGTGTCATTTTAAATGTTTAATTTAGTATTCATTTGGAAATGTATTTACTTAGTCCTTAATTTGTGCCCGTGGATCTAATGAAGGACGAGGAGTGGAATACATCTCGGAATAATGTAATATCTTTAGTTGGAGAAGAACCTGTCTCAGAACAAAACCTGAGAAATTTTTTAAATGTACAACTTGCTGTAATACAATTTTAAAATGATGTAAAAAAAAACTAAAACCAAATATTTCGCAACCGTTTATAATGGTTTCCTCTAATTCCAAGTGATGAACCTGTTTAGGAAAGAATCAATGATTATTTTACGAAGAATGATCATTAAAAACACAACAAAAGATTTTTTCCTTCTTATATGCATATAGTATATACAAATATAGTGTCAAAAAGTATTAATTTGTTTTACAATATTTTCTGCTCATATAATTTTAAATTATTTAAAGCTGTTTAAGTTTCAAATACTGTAATTGAATTTCTCTTTTCATTTCTTATCGAGATGAATTATCCAGTTTTAGTAGGCAATTGTTAGTAGGTGTCATAGTCTGTAGACATTAAGCATAATTTTATTGTTTTAAAATGAAAATTTTGAATTCGTTTTATCTTCAAGAGGAGATTAATTTATTATGTTTTAAATATTTAAAACGCAGAAGGTTTACAAACAAAATTCTATTTATGGGTAATTTTAATCTTAAATCGCGAAAATATATTTAACATATAACAAATTTTCCTTTTAGGAATATTCAGATAAACGACTTTTATAATGTAAATAAAACCTAAATTTACTAAATTTTGTGGTTTTACGCCTTATGTAATTTTTTGTTATTTGTACTAGCCCGTTTTAACAATGTGCGAAGGGTTTGCAATGCCAAGTAAAGGAAATTTATTTGTTTTCCATTTCTTTAAAATTTAATATATACTTATTTTAATCATTTTTGACCTTTTAGTCTTAATTGACATTTATTTATTATTTAGTACATTAGCTCAATTTTAATTCCTTTCTAGGGTCATTCCTTTTGGAGATAAATATTCTTAAGTGATCGGTGGTGAGCTTACCTGTTATTCTTCTTATTTCTAAAGCACTTTATGAATTTAGTTTGTTTGCCAAACGATTTGATTTGTCTAAGAACATAAGGATTTTATTCAACATAAAATATTAATTTTAAATATTCATATGAATATCAAATGGTAGTGCTTTGACAATGGTGATTCTTTATATGTCCAACTAAAGTGAAAGGTTTATTCAAAATTAGAAAAGTTGTGAATAGTAAACAAACGAAAATGTACATAGTTATGTCAACGTTTTTAACAGTAAATCTACTTAACATTTTGACTAAACAATTTATTGATTTTACTAAGAACTTAAGAGATACATTATTATTGCAAGTATGTGTGTACTATCAAAATTGTTCTACTAAATATTTTAGGTAAAGATCATATTTTTATAATAGAGTTTAAACCATTTTTCCTATATAATAACATATTGTGTATTTGTCAAAAAATGAACAAATTTTAAATATTTACAAACTGACTAATATTTTACTTTTTTAAAAAAGAAAAACAACTTAAATGTCTCACAAAAATTTAACAACTTTACTCAATTAAATTTACTTTTATATAATTAATTATTTTGGCAAAGCGTTGTTTCTATAAGCTTTAAATCTAACGACGTTAACTTGGTTATACTAAATCATGTATTTTTGTTAATGATAAGTCAATAGCATAAGTAATACATATGTAAAACAAACGAATTTTAAGAAACAAAAGAACCAGATAAACGAAAAAGGAAACACTAATCTGAGGAAATATATATAAAAAACAAACGATTTAAATTTAAAAAATTACAAAAATAAATAAAAATAACATTAAACATATACTCCTTAAATATATTTTTAACTATTACTGAATCTGGAAAGCGATAAAAAATGATTTATAAAATAATATGACTAATGATTTTTAGATGTTTTCACTCCCAGAAATTATAAGTTGACCAGGAATAAATGTCTACCCTGCAATAGAAATTACGACTTTAACTCTCGCTACTGTTTTAGGAATTGGAAAATAACTATTCGTTCCTATAATAAATATACATTGTTTAAATAAACATTACACTGTTCTCATTAGAATCCAAAATATATGTGTACACTTTCTGAGAAAAAGTTAATAATAAAATATACTTCAATTAGTTAGTTAATGACTTCATTAAACAATTCCATATTTTTCATTAACGATGCTCAGAAGTAATAACATTGTCTTCGATACCGTATACATCGTTCAATACTTTATTTATTTTAAAGCTAAAAATTATGAACGCATACCATTCGGAATTCATGAATAATTTCTATTACAGTAGGCCCACCTGGAGGCAGTGGCGGTGGTGGTGGTGGCAGTGGCGGTGGCGGTGGAGGTGGAGGTGGCGGTGGAGGTGGAGGTGGAGGAGTCATTTCCTTCCTTGGGCCCGGAACTTCGGCTGGTCTTTTAGGAATTGGAAAATAGCTATTTTCTACTTCAAAAATTTAAACTGTTTAGAAATAATATTTTCATTTAAAACCAAAATGATTGTGTACACTTTGTAAGAAAAAATTATCAATAAAATATACTTTAATAAGTTAATGACTTCACTAATAACATTTAACAGTACAAAATTATTTTTGGCTCCCTAAACCACGTTTAACAATTGCTAGTATTTTCCTGATAAAAATTAAGAATACATACAATTAGGAACTTTTGAATTTCTGTTCCAGTAGGTTCACCTGGAGGCAATGGCGGTGGAGGTTTAGAAATTACTCCTTACCTTGGGCCTGGAACTTCGGCTGGACTTTTAGGAATAGGAAAATAACGACTTTAAAATTCAAAAATGTATCTCTTTAAAACAAATATTATACTATAGTCATTTATAACCAAAATTAATGTGTACACTTTGTAAGAAAATGTTATCAATAAAATATACTTTAATTAGTTAATGGCTCCACTAATAACATTTAGATGTGTAACATTATTTTCGGTACCCTAAACCATGTTTAACACTTGTTAGTATTTTACAGCAAAACATCGTGAACATGTACCATTAGTAACTCCAACATTTCTATTTTGCAGAATTTGAATTGGGAGGAGGAGTATGCAGTGGTTTAGATGTAGGAGGAGGAGTGGGTTTTAAGAATGCTTTAATTTTAAGAATTGGAAAATAGCTTTAATATTTACACACTATATCCTCTTTGCAACTGTCATTATTAACTGTATTTATTGTATAACTAATGTTTATTAACTGAGTGGTCAGGAGCGACATGAAATTATACAATAAAACTTAATACAAAATTTCTTAAAAGTGTAGACACAAAATTGTTTAAATTCCATATTAATAGTATCCAAGTCACTTCAATAAATAAATTTACTGTAAATTATAGTTACCTATATATTACGTGCATTTTTCCGTCATAATGCTTCGGTGTGTTACTACAGTGTCACGCGTGATAGACGAGGAAGCGCTGTTTAGTTAACCCTCACGAATAAGGGCCGTCAATTTTTTTTATATGTGCGTGTATAGTGTCTTGTATATGTTGTGTTTGTGTTTTTATATTGTATAACATCCTCCAATGGAGTGATCTAATTTCTAACTGATGATGGGACTACGGCCCCGAAACTCGTCTTGAGCAGAAGACCAAATTAAGTCACATGACGGAAAAATTCACGTAATATACAGGATGTATCAGAGCGGGTGGCCGGCTTGTATAGCATTGAAACGAGAATACCAACCCCCACTCCCAAAAATACCCTTTTGGGGCATTTTAGAGGGTTGAAAACATTTTTCCTGAATTCCTTAAGGTCGAAATAGGGGGTTATCAGTTTAAATGTCTAAGTATTCTCGTTTAAATGCTATACAAGCCGGCTACCCGCTCTGATACACCCTGTATAGGTAACTATAATTTACAGTAAATTTACAAAATTGTTATTATGAAAATTGGAAACAAATAAACTTGTTATTTTATTTTGGAACATTTTCGGAAGATTGATTTTTGTAAGGTTACATACCGCTACTGCACTTTCTATATTTTCTATATACGGCCTACTTTCAGTTACTTTAATTCAAAGTTGTTAATGTTTTAAATTTATTATCTAAATATAATCCTAGGATACTTGAGAAAATACGTACACAATCACTAATTTAACAACTATAAGAAACCTATATCATGAATTAAAATTTGATACTTTTTACAGGTTTTACATTTATATTGTATGGAAGCTCTTCTACACATTACTGTAGTTACACAAATGTATAAACATTTTATACTTTCCAAAATATACCTGTTCTGTTACTTTGGCCTCATTGCAATTAATTGTATTTCTTTTTGTGCAATAATATACACACTAGTAGTAAATGTATTTATTAATAGTTTGTTTAATAGTTTTCCCTACTGACGTTTTTATCCCTGTTGACACGTGATATTGTAGCAACGTTTAATACATATTACTATGAAATAATTGAGTCATCCAGTTGCAAAACCACCTAAGTCCACTTTTTTGACATTTTGAGTTAATTACTCTATTTCGTTGAGTAGGATAAACTACACTAGTTGGAACTTCTAAAAAGATACAAAACCAACTCGATCAGGCTTAAAATTGAAGTCAAAATATGGAAACTGTTTCAAAAGAAACTTGTTGGAAATCTAGACAGAATCAAAACAACCTATTTGATGAAAGGAAATATTGTTGCAAAAGTAACTACTTGCCATTAAACAACATGGCGGCTATTAGATTGAAGAACCAAAACCACCTTATTGACGTCCTTCCAGAACGTGCTTATAAGTGAGCAGGCATTGATATTTTAGTGGAATTTAATATAATATTATTTGTTCTTATATGTTCCGAGTATTTTTACTGTTTTGTAACTGTACATCAAAGTTGGCAACATTGTAAATATTTTAAACTTGTTACAGATAGTACAAGAAAAACAGTCTTAAATTGGATTGTTTTGTGAGGTTAGTTGGATGTCTTACCTAAACATGCGAAAAATATTACATTATATTTCCCAGTTACAGGACATTCCTTTTTGCCCCCTGACAGGATTTATGGCCAACTGGAACGAACATTCAAGAAAATGGAATCGATTGTTGATCCAAATAGCTACATAGAACAGTTCAAAGCACTTGCTGTGGTGTACAAATTGGGTAAAGCTTTTAAATGTTATGACTGGAAGAAGAGCTGTGAGGAAGTTCTGAAAC
>JAGFPH010012170.1:0-31404 GCA_018207615.1 Philaenus spumarius | reverse complement strand
ATTAGCGATTCGTTTCTGTGAATAATCTGAAACATGGGTGAAATCTGTCGCCAGATGTAACTCGCTAACGAAACATTTCCGGACCTATGAATATATGAATTTTTTTCATTATTTTTTGCTAGTAGAATCAGCTCAGAAAGTGCTCGGAACTTAATGCAAATAACTGATTATTATAGCTCATAATAACTTTAAAATACTGTATTTCGTTTCTAGAGTAATTCTGGGTATTGTTGACAACTACCAAGAAATACATTTTTCCTTTTTTTTGTCAATACATCTGTTATCCTTTGAGCTACAGACAAAATCAAAAACCATTGTGTTTGTCATGCAAAAAGTAAACTTCCTTGCTCTTGTAATTTTTTTGTAAAGTTAGCGGTTTTTGAGATATTTTGACATTAAAAATTATAAACGGCCGCCATTTTAAAAATATTAAAAATAATGTTCTAATTTTTCGTACAGTGATACCAGGTTACGCAAAAAGTAGGTATACAAATTTTGAGCTCAATACCATTTCTACTTCCAAAAATATTAAGTATTTTGTAAAAAACACATACAGACAGACGAAAAAATAAGCATTGAAGACCCATGTTTATATTGTGAAATATGTTTGTCTGGATCCCAGGAGCATATCCACAAAAGGGGTACAGCAAGTTCGGGGTCACTCTGTATATATAGATTTTATTTGATGTAAGTTGTATCTCTAAAAATGCATTAGTACATTACCCGGGCTCAAATTAGTTTAATTCAGTTTACTGTGATGAAGGTATTACACTATTAAGTTTTGAGCAGTTGTAGTAGCTCTAAAAGGCATTGCAAGGTAGATTATACAAAGAATAAACTATTTCGAACGTTTACAATTCTTGATATCATTCCTCTTAGACAGCTATATTATGCTTTCTGGTTTGCGAAATTCCTATCGTAGGAGTGGTCAAATAGTTGAAAATGTTTTGTTTATTCAGCATGACTAAAATATTTCAATCTTGTATTTAAGTGGAAATTTACTCGTGAAGATTTTAAACTTTAGATCTTTAAAGTTCTGTAATCATCTTCCATATAAGTCTAGCAAAATCATATTAATTTATGAACCAATTAATCTGTGCGTTAAAAATAGTTTTGAAGGAGATTCAGAGTCTGATTTTTGAAGTAAATGTTTAAAAAATGTTTGAGGTTCGTTTCTTACATTTATAAAATATCTTGGTTATTAGTATATTGGTAGTCTCCAATGCAGCATTAGTGGGCAAATGGTTATTTTACTTTAAATATACTATTTTGCGTGGTTCTTTTTATTTACTGCTTAATTTTTGTTGTATGTATGGAGTAGTTGGCGAGTGTTTTGATAGTAAATATATAAAAGTGAAACATATTAATTTTTATAAGTTTAAAGCAAATAAATTAAATGTTATTATTATTATTTTATAAAAGTAGACGGAAACTTAAATACATATTCTTTTTTTAAATAATAGGCTTTTACTTTTAAAAAATTAATACATTCCAGAAAAACTTCTTATTTTAATTTTAATGAAGCCTGGTGCTAAACAAGCCTATATGGTACAGAAGTGATTTTTTTATTGTAATTGCTAAATTGCAAAAAAATACATAATTGCCAGGCACTCGTGGCAACTTAATTAGTTTATTCACGTAATTAATTATTTACGCGGACAAAAAATATCTGTTTTGTATTTTTTTGCGGTCATAGGATTCAGCATTCAGAAAATAATTACGTTTCCAAATACCGCAGGGCGTGTCTGCAGTCGCAATTAAACTTTGGATTAAAAACCAATTTCAATTTGGGAACGTTCAAAAGAAAGGGTCTCGTTGTCGGTAAAAACCTGATGCTGTTTAATTTGGGGAATCCAATTATTGGTGTTCAAAATTTAATTAAAGGAAACAAGTTGAGGTTGATTAACTGCGTTGTTATAGTGATGAACCACATCATCTGCGATCCAAGCGATACAATATTATAGTTATTGAATACGTTCAACATTCATCAAAAAATATATAAGTGTGTGCAGACCTAGAGATTGTGCAGACCTAGAGATTGTGCAGACCTAGAGATTGTGCAGACCTAGAGATTGTGCAGGTGTTTGATCTTTTAATAACCGACGAAGACACTGCTCAAGAAGTCTGAAACACAAATTTCACACCTAATCTAGCTTCACGGCTGAACTGTATGCATGACTAGAATGGTGAAATTAATCAACTTGTTTCCATTAATTGAATTCCACGAGTAATTAGATTCCACAACTTATATTGTTTCAGAGTTTAACCGACAAAGCGGTTCTCTCTTTTGTCGGTTCTGAAATTTAAATTGGTTTTTAATCCTTTGTTAAATTGTAATTTCAGACATGCCCTGCGGCAGTTGAAAACGCAATTATGTGTTTTTCTTAAAAGCTAAATCCAGGTACAGAATGAAAAATATTTTTTTATTTAGTTACGTAGGCAACAGCCTCTGACCTCGATGTTAATTCTGGCCGATTTAGTAATAAAAACATGTACAATTCTGTCTACATATTTTAGCTTTCGTACCCGGCTTCACCGGAGTAAAAATAAAGAACTTTTTAGGAAATCATTTATTTGTGAAAGTAATGCGTTTGTGTTTGAACAGAAATATGTTTCTTTATGTTTCCGTCTAATTTGATAATTATAAACTATATTAAATTTTATTGTTTTGTAGATTATCATTAACAAATTTAAAATTTAATGTCAAAAAGCTTCCACCAACATACACAAAACCTAAACAATAAATACGTAGAAATACAAATAGTGAACATTTTACATAGAATTATGTCGTACATAGTATCATATATAGTAAGTTAAACACGGGTGATCAGGGGCCTCTTACTAGCTTATGCATTGGTGCTATCCTATTACTTTAAATGATCAATTCTTGTATCTATCTTTGTATCTGTCGCGGATCTCGAAAACGGCTCTAGAGATTTTAATGAACATTTGCATACTGGGGTTATTTGACATCAGGAATTGAATGCGCAAGGTCTTATGTCTTTAAAAACGCGCATAAAGTCTGAAAAATGCGCATAAAATTTAAAATCTGAACTTCTTTTTGTACCACCTTTCACGTCACGTAGAAGGCGAATAGATAGGACAGCTTCTTTTTATACCTCCTTCAAAGTCACTAAATATTCGAATATATATATTATTCTATATTATTCTAAAAAATAAATTAGACAACAAGTATAATACAAAATGAATAATTACAATAATATTACTTGTAATATCTTGTTCGGAAATTTCAACAATTGATGTGTTTGTTTACAAACACACCATGTCAAAAAGAAAATAAATAACACGCCATTCCGCATATTAAGAGTATCTTCAATACATAATGCATTGCGTGCTTCGCACCCCAATCCCAGTATTGGGAGTATCTTCAATACACAATTCATTGCATTCTTCGCACGCCAACCCCACGGTAAAATCCACCACATGGCTTTGAACCGTTTACTTCTATGGTATTTTACGTTTTGATCGATTTTGGGGACACCCAGCAAGCTATAAGGTCGCGTAAAAAAACAAAATGTGCAGAATAACATCTTACATTTATATTTTTAACACAAACTCACAAAAAAATTTATTATCGTAGGAAAAATCTAAAAAAATTTTACTTACGGTCAAAAACATGCTTTCGGTTGTTGGATTTTTTGGCTAACTAACTCGTCTGAGCAACGTAGACAACCTACATGTGTGCCAAATTTGAACCAAATCGGACTTAAAATACGGCCGCTAGAGTGCGAACACATATATACATATTTATAAGACATGTTTTGGGGACCATGATCCGTGCTCATTTGCTACTCCCGACCTTGGGTCTTACCATAAGAGCCACGACAACAGCTCATTTTCCCGATGGAAATTCTCTAGTATGAAAAACATAGACATTGCCTAGCTGTATATGCTTACAAATTGAACAAATTTCGAACAGTGATAAAGGGTATTCAGTTATTGGAATATCTAGCTTACAATTTGTCCGTCTGCAAATGGCTTAGGTGTAGTTTAAAACATAGGCCATACTACAATTTACTAATAACTGCAAAATAAAAAGATAACAATAGGGATAATACAGACGTGTTTTACTAGAGATACAACTTGCGTAACAATAAATACATATTAGTTGGATCGAAACTTTCTTTCAGATAATTTATTAACCACTGTTTGACTGAATAAATTAAAACAGACTCAATTGAAATGAATTAAAAAAGATCTTACAATAAAAACAAACTTTCTGATTTATCTCGGCCGTCGGAGTTAAAGTTAACCTTTTAACAGCAAATGAAAGCTTCAACCTGTCGTGGCCATTCTGTACATTATTTATAACAGATTCAAAATGTTTAGCACCAACGCAGGTTAAACTAAGTCTGAAAAACAGTTAAATTGACCTCAAATTTCGTAAACATCTATATATATATAAAAGCGAAATACCACTCACTCACTCACTCATCACTATTTCTCAAAAACTAAAGAACGGATTGTAATTAAATTTGGTACGTAGCTTCCTCTAGGACCATAGGTGCTCACTAAGAAAGGGTTTGAAAAAATTCAAAATTTTATTGGAGGTTTGGGGGATCAAATTTATTAAAAAACGATTTATTCAAAACTACCGAACGGATTGGAATGAAATTTGGTATGTATCTTCCTCTAGGGCCATCATAGGTGCTTAATAAGAAATGGTTTGAACAAATTCGAAATTTTATTGGGGGTTTGGGGGATCAAAGTAACTAAAAATCTAGATTTCTCCAAAACTACTGAACGGATTGGAACGAAATTTGGTATGTAGCTTCTTCTAAGGCCATAGGTCCTAAACAAGAACGATTTTCAAAAAATTCGAAATTTTAGTGGGTTTGGGGGGGAGTCAAATTTACTAAATCAAGATTTCTCAAAAACTAATGAACGGATTAGAACGAAATTTGGTATGTAGCTTCCTCTAAAAGTTTATATCATGTTTTGGAAAATATGTTGAACAGATTTTTCACATTTCTATGACTGAATAGTTTTAAAATTAAATAGTTATACGAACTTTACAATAGATCACATTTCCAACTACGAACCCATTTTGATTTTAAACTAATCAACAACTCTCATATTAGTAGAAGGCATGAAACAATTCCGAAACAACCATACAGTTGAGCAAAGGCGACAACATGGGACACCCTGCGTGCATACAAAACCGCTCATCCCCCCCCCCCCTGTTGCAATAAAACTTCTTTACAAAAGCATTCAGAACAAAGAGAGTTCAGGAAATCTAAAACAGATTACTTACCCTGGACAATAAGGGAAATTAAAACGGCTTTTGTAATAAACAAACTCATGTGGGTCAGAGGGAAGGCGGAACGAAACATTTCAAAGTTTATACAAAACAAATTGGAATATTTGAAAACTTTTATTTTTTAAAAGCAAAACGACAAAGTTTCTTTCTTACTTCCTGACTTTTCATCCAGAATTTAAGCACTAGCATACTGTTACTATCGTCGTAAACTGAGAAAGAGGGAATTTTAATTTTCTATTTGATTTAGGCTAAGTAGTCAAGGAATCCATTAAATTATTACTATTTTACAAAATACTATTCTGATGATATTTCATAGTAAACTTACATATTATAACTAATTAGCAGACACACCTGTATACTTCGCCCAACATCCATTCGTTCCGTCAAACGCATGTTTTTATAATTACTTTTTAATGAATGTGTAGGGGTAATAATACCATCAAACTTAATATGGAAAATAATATTAAATGTGTATATATATAATTCATAAATTTACGAATAGTGTGATTTCAAACTATTTCAATATTTTCCTATATAACATGTATTCTCTTCTAGGTATTTAAAATAAACTCTACCAGATAACTGCGACATACTTTTTCCCAGTTGAGACATTATACCTTCCCAAGAGTAGCATAGGAGGTGGTTATTTAGAATTGCAAAAGTTAATGTTACCATGGAAAATATTAGATGCATGTAACACACATCCATATTATATTATTATTATTATTTAAACTATTCGAGCGATTTCAAACAAATTTGCACCAAACATGTCAATTAGGCCTGTATAGATGCACGAAAAAAGGTTTTGAAAATTTTTGAAAAACAACCCCTTTTTGGCCAAAAACCCCTAAAGGTCAGTTATTATTATTACCTAAACGAGAATTTTTAGAAAGATGCTGTTTTTTGTATAAGGTTGGTTATAAGGGTTATAAGGGTTATTAAGAGCTACAAATACGCCAAATTTGATCAAAAACGTTAGAGCCGTTTTTGAGAAATTTAGATTTTTCTCGTTTTTCGGCCATTTTTGGGGGGTAAAACCACTTAAAATAAAAAAATTGAAAAATGAAGGAAAAAACTCCTGGAGATATTGCATAATTACACCTACATACAAAATTTCATCAAAATTAGAAAGTTGTTATGGTCTCCAGCTCTGTACACATCCTAACAAACACACGGACAGACATCACAAAAAAAAAACACCTTTATGGGTTCAGGGAGCACCAATACAAATAATACCACTAAAAATATTTTTGGGTCATGGAGCACCAACACAGGATAATTCCACTAAACATTTTTTGGGGGTTCAGGGAACACCAAAACGGATAATTCCCCTAAAAATTCAAATTCGAAAATTTGGACGAAAACAATACTTTCCCATATACTACGTATAGGGTGGAGAAAGTAAAAAGTGAACTATAATGTCGTCTTTGTAGTTAATTTATATCAAAACATTTTAAATTTATTAGAGATTATTGTTAAAATATATGCATAACAAATCGACACTATTGAATATATACAACTAGCAACCAAAGATAACGAAGAGCCAAAATGTTAGAAGGTTATACACTTTTTAAACAGTCATGCGTGCAAAAAAATCGTAAAAGATACTTTAAAAATAAACGGTACCAGAAACTGGCACATACTTTCTCACAAAATATTTAAATTATTAACACGTTCATCTGCTAAGGAGCTTGACACGAACACTATGAGAAGCGGCCTACGCACAGTGCATTGCATGCCAACCCCCGTATTGGGAGTACACAGTGCACTGCGTGCTTCGCACGCCAACCCGAATATTGGGAGTATTTTCAATACAATATGCATTGCGTGCTTCGCACGCCTACTCCCGTATGTAGCCCCAACTGTGACTTCATAATTGCATTAAAGTAGAGAGTAAGTAATAAAAATTATTATTATTAGCTAAAGAGAAAACTATTCAATCGATTTCGAACAAATTTGTACCAAACATGTCAATTAGGCCTGTATAGACGCAGGAAAATGAATTTTGATAAATTTTGAAAAACAACTCCCTTTTCGACCAAAAATCTGATTATTAACTAAACGATAACTTTTTGAAACATGCGGTTTTTGTATATGGTAGGGTACATTAAGGGCTACAAATGAGGCAAATTTTATCAAAATCGTTAGCACGGTTTAAAAAAATTGTAACTGATTTTTTGGGGGTGTTTTGGCCAAAAAGAGGGTTGTTTTCAATCTTTTTTCGCGCATCTATACAGGCCTAATTGACATGTTTGGTACAAATTTGTTCGAAATCGATCTGATAGTTTTCTCTCTAGCTTTGTATACATACAGACATAACGACAGACTTACACACAGACATATTGTAAAAAACACTTTTTTGGACTCAGGGGGTCCCAAAACGGATATTTCCACAAACATCTCAACATCGATTTTTTTGTTGCGATCACTATACGTTCTCTATACTATAGTATAGTGAGAAAGTAAAATGTTTAAACACATTTTAGAAGATGCAAATAATAACCATTTACACAGCAGTATGGGTAAATATTTAGCTATTTTCAAACTAAAGGTTTTATTAGTTTGTAGTCTTAAAGCTTAAATCAACTCTAGCTTACACAGTATATTAAGCCGGTGTCTATGATATTGATCACAACGTAGAAAATATATTAGAACACATAACAGTGGGGAGATAGAATACGACTTGCTATGCGCCATATTTTATTTCTTGGCAAGCTGAATAGATAAAGAAAAACTTCAATAAATAACTAAAGTTATGCGGTATTGGCATTCAAATACTCTATCGTTATTTTCTCCTGGCCGCAACCTACACAAGATGGTTGTATAAGATATTATGTATCTCTACATTATATAGAACTATTTAAAATGTGGTATTGGTAAAATCTAATTGTAGTACTACCTTTTTATACTCCAATTGTAATTCTTTTTTAAAAGTAAATATTGATTGAATTAGTTATTTCTGTCTTAAGGGAGGACAATATCACTGTGTTGCCTTTAAGTAAAATACCATTTTTCCACCAGCTTCAGTTTTAGTAAAAAACTAGTAAGCCCCGTGAAAAATCACAGATAGATTAATTAAATCCAAATCATAAATACATAATTTAAAAATATTAATATTTAAAAACAACAGACTTTACCTAGGCCTACCTAACTATACTGACTGGGATTATTAATTCGCTAAATGTGTAGAGCTATAAGGATTATATGAGAAAACTATGGGCCTATTTGGTAAAATGTTGTACTTATATACTTTATTATACAGAGTGACTATTTTAAATGTGCCACCATTGGTATATCAGAAGCGACAAGATTTACAGGAATCTTTAAATGGGGGACTTCACCTACTTTTTAGTGGCCATTAAAAGCATGAATTTGAAATTTCGAAAATATGCCGCTATTTTCGTTGGCCAATATGGCGGCCAACTTTCGAATTTCTTATTTAAACAACTATTTTTTATGACGGATTTCGATTTGACATGCAATTTTAAGACTTTTTAATTCGTGGTGTTTTTTTGATAAACTTAACCGTTTAGCCGCTAGGTTTCAGAAGTCTTATATTTCAACAATTATTAAAGAGTTAATAAATAACTAATGACCTTGACTTGTGAGAAAGTTACTTAGATAAAATAAAACCTGAACACAAAATCTCACAATAAATACGTTTACTAACCTCAAACGTATGTAAACGTATGTATTGTGAGATTTTGTGTTTAGGTTTTATTTTATCTAAATTATTAAAGAGGCTTATTTTCAATTTGCAAACAATAAAATTTAACTCAAAGTGCAATACGTTTTAAAATAGAATTTTAAAAAGCTGTTGCAAATTATTCATAAATACTTAGTTTGTAAACCAAACGTACTTAATTCTGTTAAAAAATCGCTAACGCAACCACTGTGTAACACACAGATAAAAAAGCTAGTAAAAAAACTTAGCAACGCAATGTTTTAGATTGGGCCTATACTGAAACAAATGAGTTTTTAATTTATTCACAATCACTGACGTAGCAACCAACTTAGTAAATTCAGAATAATTAATTATTCTTAAAAAATTTACAGCTTTTTAGGTTAGGTTATCTAAATAAAAACACGCACAAACAAAAAATGATCACTTTACAATATTATAATGTAATCATCTTTTATTGCGTATTATAAATAAAACATATGATTCGGATGAAAATTTTAAGTTAAGAGTAGATACTGAACTAAAACTTATTAAATTTACATTTACTGTATTACCTTAGTAACCAACTTGGAAAAGTTAGAATTAGGTATTCATTTTTCACAACCTTTAATTTAGTGAAAAAACTGAAGTTGGTTAAATTAATCACAAACTAATCTCAACAAAAAACACGTGACACTATTAAAATATGTTGACTTTACTCTTTACTAGGCTTAACTGACCAACTTCAAATACTGTTTTTCTGTTGGTTACGTATCTAATTACTGTAATACCGTATTTAGGCCATGATTGTATTCGTATAACTTACAAGTTGTATCTACCTTATATGAAAACTCCTGTCGTTCATACAAAAAACGCTGGCTCTAATGCGCAAGCGTCATGATACAATCTACCCTGATCAAGTCAATCTGTCTTTATCAATCGTCATTTCCTAAAAATGTAAGAGTAAGCAACAATCTATTTACATTTGCTTTTACGCAAGTCCCCGCGAATGTTGGTGAGCGAAGCAATCGGTAGCGGTGGCTCCTAATTACAAATTAATTTCAAATCAGTATTATCATTGTAAAAAGCGCGGACCACAATTAGTAAGGTATATTTAGTGTTACTATCCACTAGCTTTTATCACCACACCTGCTAATTGAAATCGGTTATCTGTAAAAGAAAAGCTAAAATTAACCCAGGTCGATTGACGTTCAGTCCATGTTACGTGCACTCGAAGTCAATTACAATTGCGTTGTAATTTTAAAAGTAATCGTAGCTTTTAACGATGTAATTTTGTTAAACACCCAAGTCTTATGTATAAACTACAAACTTATGTTGCAAGTAACAGATTGCAAATCGAATGTTCTGCAGTATTTGGCCTGGTAAAGCGATACAATATTCTGTTAAATGTGTTTGAAGGCCATTTCTGATTCTGTGACTTAGTGAGGATAATTATTATTCTGTAAGCACTATCATCAATACCTATGAATTTTTGACAGCAGTAGTTGAATGTTTTAAAGGAAACACTTTAATTAGGGCAAAGTTAAGCTTTTATGATTATATTAAAATGAGAAAATCAGACCATAAGCCAAAGATAGCGTATTTTAAAATTTAGTTTTTTGTTTGTACGCGTACATTGTTTTTGGCTGTCAACAATGAAGTAAACAAAAAGTACGTGAATGTTCAACGATTTCTACTCTCAAAGCTGATCGTACAGCGTATCATAGCCTGTATTAGTTTTTTTAACTCATATGCTAATACAACCAGACAAAGAAGTTCGTTTTTATTGAAGATGTAAATTTGTAAACATAACCCTAATGTATAATCCAGGATAGGTTTTGAGTATTAGAGTTGATGAGCGAAATCAGCTGTTACGTACCTGAAGTGGGGTTTATTGTTGACAGCTGTTAGATGACGTAATAATACAACAATTATTTTAAACAACCATGCGCTTGCACTATACACTTTTATACACAGGCGTAAAAATGTTTGCATAGGATTTGATTCATGTATATTGAGTGTATTACTTAAAATAAATAAATAATAACGTTCAATTTTTATTGTACAGATACAATGGCTGATAAATCCGTTACATAATATAGTGTCAGTAAGGGGCAAATAATTACTTAATACATATAATGTACTAGCTGACCCGTACGGCGTTGCCCGTGGTGGTTGGTATTTTCAGTATTTTTAACGTAATTGTATTCTTTTTAAGTGTTCAATCAGTGAGTGGTATTTGGCTTATATATATATAGATCTTAAATAATAAAAGCACTATTGTCATAATAATACAAGATCTGAAATTATGATTTTAGTAACTTTGATCCCCCCAAACCCCTCCTAAAATTTCGAAATTTTTCATACCCTTTCTTAGCGAGCGCCTGTGGCCCTAGAGGAAGCTACATACCAAATTTTATTCCAATCCGTTCGGTAGTTTTTAATAAATCGTGATTTAATAACTTTGATCCCTTAAAACCCCACTAAAATTTCGAATTTTTTCAAACCCTTTCTTAGTAAAGCACCTATGGCCCTAGAGGAAGCTACATACAAAATTTCATTTCAATCCTTTCGGTAGTTTTTGAGAATTCGTGATGAGTGAGTGAGTGAGTGGTATTTCGCTTTTATATATAGATAACGTTCTCTTTTTATTGTACAGATAAAATGACTGATAAATCCATTACATAACATAGTGTCTGTAAGGGCAAATAATTACTTAATACATGCAATAGATGTTAGCGATTATTTTTGGTTTGCTTTAAAAGTACAAAGTATATTATATTAAGTGTTATTAATCAAATTAAATGAAACCATACTAATAGGCAGGTAAAATACCCACCACTATCTGACATTATGTAACAATTCTTTATTAATAATGTATATTCCTTTAGCGTATTGAAAGCTTTGTCCAGACAATGTATATTGAAATGAATAATTAATGTCAACACATGTGCAGTCAGTATAGAAATATCGATCGTTCTCTCATTTGAAGATAAAAGTTCGAAGGAGGTGTTGTTCAGAGTATTGCGATAATTGCGTTTATTATTAGACAATCTTATACAACTTGGGGATCCTTTAGACTTACAACATGGAAGCATCCTACCTTCCTTTAAACCCTGTTAAATGGTTTGGTAAATTCCTAACCTTGTGGCCTAGTGGTGGTTCTAAATACGTAAAGTTGTTTTCTACATTCTACGAATGTTTACTTTTCTCAACAAGTTTCTCCGTATATTGGAGTTTCAAACAACTGTATGAAAAGCGTGAAGAAAATAGCAGAATATTTTTCGTCAGTCGCATTATTTTCTTCGGTTCTTTCCTTTTGCATCTTCTGACTATTCAATTCGCCGGCATGCTGAACAAAAAGCACATGAACCATGTATTACAGAAAATGGCAACTCTCGATGAGAACTTATCAGAATCATTAGAATCTGGCCAAGACGTGACAGAAAGCTATAAGTTTCAGTACATGATCATTGCTGCATTAATTACCATGCAATTACCAACTGTTCTGCTAAGAGGGTCTGTGTTTGCGGGGTTGGCAAATATTATCATAATTTCGCGTGCTTTTTACAGCCCTATGTTGTTGGCCGCTATAGCTCACGTGATACGGAGTCGGTATCGTAGTATAAACACTCAGCTGTGTCTACTGCAAGACTTGCCCTCAACTACAGCTGTACTAAGAAGACTGAAGAAGTTGACCAAAGTGCACAGCAAACTGTGCAGCATTGTACGAGAGATAAACTCTCTCTTTACTATACAGCTGTTGACCTTGCTCTTGTTTATAGTATTAGGCTGGGATACGTTTGCTTTGTACATCCTTCAGAAAATAAAGTCTCAGACCGAACTGAATACTGCCGAACTGCTTACGATATTGTTCTTCGTCAGGGCAACATTCGTACTGATCGTTATGACCGAGCAATGTCGTGGAGCTGCCTTTGAGGTAGGTTTATAACTTAATTATTTATGTTCAAAATGTTTTTTTGAAAAAGTCTTTTCTATACATTTTTATGTAATCAATAATTTGTTTTTTTAGCTTTAAGGGAAGGTTATATTTAATGTGTATTGTTTTAGGGGTTGATATCTCAATTTCACCCCTTAGGAGCTCAGTATAAAATGCAAATATGGTTTACATTTTATACTATCTTGTAAGAAATAAATGTACCAATTTCCAGCTTTCTAGCTTTATGGGAAGTATAATAATTAATTTGTATTGTTTTAGGGGTTGTTATCACAATTTCACCACTTAGCAGCTCGGTAAAAAATACAAATATGATTTACTTTTTATATATATCTTTAAAGAAATAAATGTAATTTTTTTTAGCTCTCTAGTCTTAATGGATGTATAATATTAGTTATTTATTGTTTTAGGGGTTGTTTCAACCCTTAAATCAAAATGATTTATAGCCTATGTCCCATTCCAGGTCATGTTATTGTTTTAGTTGTTGTTTCAACCATTAAATCCAAATGATTTATAGCCTATGTCTCATTCCAGGTAATGATCTATATTTGTGCCAAATGTCATTCAAATCCATCCAGTACTTTTTGCGTGATTGACAGTCAAACAAACAAACAAACAGACAAACATACAATCTTTCATATGTTCAAAACAAAAAATTTTTTTTAATTCTTTTTTCTATACATTTTTATGTAATTAATAATTTGTGTAATTAACAATAAGATGGAATACGTCGACACTAAAATAGCATCTGTCTTTGTCTTTTGGCGTTTCGATGCAGAGACAATTACATTAAATCACTACGAATGTAAAACGGGGAAAAAACTGCTTTATGGGTATTTATTTTGAAGCTTGAAAAAGTAAGAAAAGTAAGAATAAAATACATTTCGGTTAGTTAAACATTGAATTTTTAAAGTGAAATTTGTTTTAATTGGACTTACAAAAGTCAATCTAAACAACTAGTGTTTGCTTATTTGCAAAAGTTAGCCAACTTTCAAATTTCTTATGGAACACAATGTATCCATCGGTATTTTGGACACAATTAATTTTAAGACTTTTTGATCGACTAACCGTGTAGGAGGGGTATAAAGCTTGTAAAACGCCCGGAAGGTATTTTCGAATGCAAACAATTTGGACCAATGAAAACCTCTGACCACGAACAAGGCACTGTTGAGACGAACAAATAACTTTTTTTTAAACAAGAAACACTTTTTTTATTAATTTTGTAAAACACAATGCAGAGGAATTTATGAGACAAAACTGCACATTAGTTTTACATGAAAAATAAACCTGTTTATTTTCATTGTTGCGAATCGTTCTTAAAACAAACCACTCTGTTGAAACTTCTCATTTTAAAGTAAAGTTTTCAATGTTTTTATTGTTGTATGCTTGTTTACGTATTTGATTACATAGTCCTTGTTTTAATGAAATGTCTATAATAATCAGCTATTGATGTAAATCCTGTTACCAACTTCATTTTTCATGTAAAACAAATTTTCAGTTTTGTCTTATAATTCCTCTGTATTTTTTAAAACAAAATTTACTAGAAACGGGCTCCTTGATTTAGAAAGTTTTTTTGTGATTAGTGATCAACCTGGAGCGTTTTAAAAACAACCATGAAAATACTTTGGTCCATTAGAAATTTTAAATTTGCCCTCCATTTTGGAAAATGGCTTCCATTTACAAACATTTTTACACAGTATTTTTCAAATTCTCAATAGTCCAGTCGGTGTAGGTTACAACTACCAGTAATTTTAAGTTACTTGTGCTTTTAATAGTAAATAATAAAAAAGGTTTATACTATTTGATCTTGTTTGAATCTATATATTTAACTTGTAAAAAAACATTCAGGTTGATATTTTGAAAATTTTCTAAACTGGAGCCGTTTAAAATGAGTTCGTGGGAACGGTACTCCTAAAATCGAGAAACCCATTGATAAGTCAAGTGGTTCTAGATCGGGTCATTTTCAAAATAACAAGCTGAGACTCAGCATAAATAATGTTTAAAATATACATTTTAACTCCTACGTCAAGTTTCAATTCGATATATTAAAATTCGGGCAATTTAGATTGAGCCAACCCTTCATATATGAATGAGATTTCCCCGTTTAGTGATTTCTCCAGCTGCAAAATACATACCTGCATTATCGATTTTTTTCCAGACAAACCATTGCTCGGACGAAATAAATACATATGAAATTTTTTATTGAAAATACGTCCCCTACACGGTGGTGTTTTTTCTTTTACTTTATCTTCATCCCAGCTCGAAATATTAAGGAATATCGAAAAAAAATGTAATTGATTTTTTTTTCGACTTTGGGAAATCGATAGACTGGTAAACTTTATGTTAATCTACACACTTTAATGTACTTATAAAAAACAAAATCAGCCGTATTGTAAATTATTGGAACTTTTGGTCTAAAATTACCCCTACCGACTGGTCTACAAATAAAGTTAGTGTTCACGATTGAAAAGTTCGCTGTCTGATTTATAGCAAGATACCAATGGTGAACCGTTTAATCGACCCATACTGTATATCTGTCATTAAAAATATCCTGATAACTTTAATCATTACAAATTGTTTGTATGTCCTCCTAGCACTCTATTGTAGCTTCTTGACTTTTAAATTGTTTATTACATTAAGCAGCATAACTGTTTAGTGTAAATATTTTAGTTCTGCTTTTATATTACAGCCATTTGAATGTGTAGTGTTTATTTCAAATGTTATTTGCAGGGAAACAAGTCTGTACTTCTTGTCCATCGTCTGCACCAACGCCACACTCACGTAAGCATTTTGAACGAGGTGAGCATCTTCTATATCTTGATGTATTGATAACTCCGCACTACTTATTCGTTATATATTACAGTTCACTTTTAACTTTGTACATTTGTATCATATAATCAAATCAGTCTATCAAAATATGTCACACAGCTTTACCTTGTCCTCGTTTGTAGTAATTGTATTACAATTGGGCAAATCTGATAATATACATTATGGCCCGATCCGGCTTTGCACGGATAGACAAATCAAAGTTAAATGTGTATTAACAAAAACTATATTATATCAGTAAATATAAATTACACTATGTATTTGTTATGGGGAATTTTAGTATATTTCACCCCCCAAACATCCCCTAAAATTTCGAAATTTTTTAAACCCTTTCTTAGAGAGCACCTAGGGTCCTAGATGAAGCTTCATACCAAATTGTATTCAAATCCGTTTAGTGGGTTTAGAGAAATCGTGATTTAGTAACTTTTACCTAATCAAACCCTCCCTAAAATTTCGAATTTTTTAAAAATCTTTTTAAGTGAGCACCTATGGCCCTAGAAGAAGCTACATACCAAATTGTATTCTAATCCGTTCAGTAGTTTTAGAAAAATCGTGATTTAGTAACTTTGACCCCCAACCCAAACCCCCTAAAATTTCTAAATTTTAAAAACCTTTTTAAGTGAGCACCTATGGCCCTAGAGGAAGCTACATACCAAATTGTATTCTAATCCGTTCAGTGGTTTTAGAGAAATCGTGATTTAGTAACTTTGAACCCCCCCCCCAACCCCCTAAAATTTTTAATTTTTTTATAAACTTTCTTCGTGAGCACCTAGAAGCTACATGTTCCTAGAGAAAGCTACATACCAAATTTCGCTTCGCTCCGTTCAGTAGTTTTTGAGAAATCGTGATCAGTGAGTCAGTGGATTTGGCTTTTATATACTGTATATACAAGATGATCAATTGAAAAATTGTGATAAGCAAACAAAAATATTAACGTTTTCACGTAATAGAAATTGCTGTATGCAGTTCGTTTGCTGTATTACATTTATAACATTGTTTGGTTTTCAATAAATATTTTCAGATTGAAAGCTTCTCTCTACGCATGACCAACAACTACATCAAGTTCTCTGCCGGATTCTTTCTGGACTTTGACAGAGGTCTCTTGTTGAAGGTAACCAATTAGGTTTAGCTATCAATAAATGATAAACAAGAATAAAGGAAACTGATTATGTTTGCGCTGTTGCCAAATATATTCCCTTTCCTCGCAATAAAATGGCAACGTTATACGGACATAGATTGATTATTTAATTTAAACATACAACTAATATTTGTATTGTTATAAATATAAATATATTATTTTGTACTTATGAACCCAAAGTTGTTTCTGTTAATTTACACGTCCGTGTTGTATTTTAATAACTTTTGGTTACGCCATCTATCGGTCCTATATAACACAAGAAACCATGTCTGCGTTACTTGTGCCAGGTTTACCTAAGTCTTCGTGGTTTCTACAAGAGGCTAAAAACTTTCTAAACAAGATTTAAGAAATTGTCAACTAATTTGTTTATTCCTAACAGCCTATAGTTTAAAAAAATTATATTTTATTGATTAAACATCATTTACAATTAGTGGAACCAGCACTAACTAACTAAAGCTTGCTTGATTTAACTTAAAGGGTAGTAAAGTTATTCCATTTCATTACATTGACTTAGGTGATCGAATTGCAAATGGTTTTTATGCCACTTAAGAATATACTACACAAATTTAGATGTATAATTTGTACGGTAAACCTTTATAGAAAATACAGTAATCTTTTGTTTGTTTTTACCTCATCTAAAACTGATAGTTAGTTGTGATGAATCCTAAAAAAACCTGATTATAAAAGAGCCCAATTGGTTGCAAATAAACGTGTTTTGGTCCATTGTAGGCTTAACCTAAAATTATGTTCAGTTTTTGATGCAAATCAGTTTTTTTATAAAATATGTAACAACCAATGTTTGAATTGAATTAAAATATAGTAAACATTTTTAGTTGATTTTTGTTTTTATTTACTTCAAGTTGGTCAATCTAACCTAAAAAGCTGTTGATTTTGAAAAAATAATAAACTGATTACACATTTGCTAGTAAAGTTGCTATGGTAATGAAGGTAAACAAACATGTGTTACTAAGAATTTTATACGAACAGCTGATTTTGAGCGCTATGGTCAAAAGAGGCTGTTTAGTTTTTACCAAATTTTAAACTTTTTCGGTAAACTTTTCACATTTTTCTTTATATAAAAACCTAGTTCGGACTATTACGAACATTTTAAAACAAAAAATAACCAAATTTGTATTTTATAGATTACGAGCTGACCCGTACGGCGTTGCCCGTGGTGGTTGGTATTTTCAGTCTTTTTAAAGTAATTGTATTATTTTTAAGTGTTAAGTCAGTGAGTGGTATTTGGCTTATATATATATAGATCTTAAATAATAAAAGCACTATTGTCATAATAATAAAAGATTTGAAATTATGATTTTAGTAACTTTGATCCCCCCAAACCCCTCCTAAAATTTCGCAATTTTTCATACCCTTTCTTAGTGAACACCTATGGCCCTAGAGGAAGCTACATACCAAATTTCATTCCAATCCGTTCGGTAGTTTTGAAGAAATCGTGATTTAGTAATTTTTACCCCCAAACCCCCCTAAAATTTCCAATTTTTTAAAACTCTTTTTTAGTGATCACTTATGGCCCTAGAGGAAGCTACGTACCAAATTGTATTCCAATCCGTTCGGTAGTTTTGAAGAAATCGTGATTTAATTACTTTGATCCCCCAAACTCCCCCTAAAATTTCGATTTTTTTCAAACCCTTTCTTAGTAAGCACCTATGGCCCTAGAGGAAGCTACATACCAAATTCCATTCCAATCCGTTCGTTAGTTTTGAAGAAATCGTTTTTTAATTACTTTGATCCCTTCCTAACGCCCCCTAAAATTTCGAATTTTTTCAAACCCATTCTTAGTGAGCACCTATGGCCCTAGAGGAAGCTACGTACCAAATTTCATTTCAATCCATTCTGTAGTGTTTGAGAAATCGTGATGAGTGAGTGAGTGTTATTTCACTTATATATATATAGATTAAGTACGTACCTTTTGCACCTAAGACATCAATCATCGTTGGACTTAGCTCATCCTTAGTCTTACAGTTAGTATGTGTTCAAGCGTTTTTATGTTTTTTTAAATTTTTTTATTGTATTGACAAAACTAGAAAAGGGATATGGATCTGAAGACTGAGTAAATACCCGAAACATGCGTGAAATATTAAATTAACTTCAGTAGTTATTCCCGAGACTGCGGTACTACAAGAAGCAAGAACACTTCCACTTCTTCAGTGAAACATATTTTTTATTTGAATTTTTGCTTTGAGAGTTCAAGTGTCAATTGTTGTGTTACCCTGCAGATGCTTTGTCCCGTATTTTTGTATAAAATTTAAGATCCATTTTTACAAAAGTACAACATATAAAATAAAATAAAAAACATTAAAATTAAAATGGAATACCAAAGGATATATTTTATTATTATTATTTTGCTAACAAATCATTGACAGTTAACATGTCTCTATTACCACATCTCTCCCACTCATTCACTCTCCCAGCACTCTCACTGTATTAGAAAAAACAATTTTATTTGTTTTTAAGCTTTTTTTTATTTCAGATATTATTTGTATACTCACTTATTCCTACGATGGTAGGCAACTTATATCGCAATAATTTAATGCCCGTGAAAGTAACTTAATGATCTGGCTTTCTCTTTAGAAGTTAAGAATTTTTTAAAAGCCTCAGCACGAAATTATTAAACATTGAATCTAAAATTACTCTGAATTAAATTTTGTTCTTAATTTTAATACGTTTTTAAATTTGTGGAAATATTACTATAACAGTTTAGGGCAAATTGTAATTTTCCTCTCAATGTAATAACTACGAGCACATAATTAAAAACAATTATAACTTTATATTGACCATTAACTCTCTTTCACTTAACCTCGAAACGAAAAATGCACAAATTCATAAAAATTTATATTATAAATAATAAACGGTACTGAAATTATGATTTTAGTACCTTTGATCCCCCCAAACCCCCCTAAAATTTCGAAATGTTTCATATCCTTTCTTAGGGAGCACCTATGGCCCTAGAGGAAGCTACATACCAAATTTCATTCCAATCCGTTTGGTAGTTTTGTAGAAATCGTGATTTAATAACTTTGATCCCCCCAAACCCCAAAGCCACATACTTTCTCCCAGTTGAAACTTTATACTTTCCCAAGAGTAGCATAGGAGGGGGTTATTTAGAATTGCAAAAGTAGGAAAATATTACCATGGAAAATATTAGATGCATGTAACACACATCCATATCATATTGTTATATTATATTATTATTATTATTATTATTTAAACTATTTGACCGATTTCGAACAAATTTGCACCAAACATGTCAATTATGCTTGTATAGATGCACGAAAAAAGGTTTTGAAAAATTTTGAAAAACAACCCCATTTTTGGCCAAAAACCCCCAAACATCAGTTATTATTATTACCTAAACGAGAATTTTTAGAAAGATGCGGTTTTTTGCATATGGTAGGGTACGTTAAGGGCTACAAATAACACCAATTTTATCAAAATCGTTAGAGCCGTTTTTGAGAAATTTAGATTTTTCTTATTTTTTGAAATTTTTTTTGGGGGGGTAAAACCCATTAAAAATCAAAAATTTGAAAAAATGAATAAAACGCCTGGAGATTTTCCTGAACTACACCTACATACCAAATTTCTTTAATATCGGAGCCTTGGTATGGTCTCCAGCTCTGTACACATCCTAACAGACACGACACACGGACCGACATCACCAAAAAAACACTTTTTGGGTTGACTTTTCGGGGTTCAGGGAGAACCAAAACAAATAATTCCACTAAACATATTTTTGGGTTCAGGGAGCACCAAAACAGATAATTCCACTAAAAACTCAAATTCGAAAATTTGGACGAAAACGATACTTTTTCCATATAATACAATATATAGGGTGGAGAAAGTAAAAATTAATAAAAAAACAAAACCACAAATAATAATTACTTCGAAAACATAATTAATAAAAACTAAAAATATACACAGTTGCCTCCTAAGTAAAATGAAACTAAAAGTTAATTATGCTACACTATAATACATAAACATATGCATAAACACACTTACACTCTCAAACACACACACATTCAAGCAGACGACTCAAATCCCACCCGAGCGCCCGAAACTACCCTAAACTGTCGCAGAACCAACAATCCAAAGCCTTCTAGAACTGAACACGGTCATTGATTTACTGCTATTCTAGCATTGTTATTAGAAAAATAGTTTTATTTAGTTTTATGTTGTTTTGTTTTTAAAAAGGTATAATAACTTATTTCTACTCTGGTAGATAAAGAAAACAATAATCAAAGCCAAAGAAAATTAATTATTTTACTTTCAAACAACAGCATTTCGAAACAGCACTTAACCGTTAGCGAGTCAATTTTTAATTTCTCTGCATTATTTTTCTAATTTTAACTTTCTCCCCCCTATACGTAGTATATGGAGAAAGTATTCTTTTCGTCCAAATTTTCGAATTTGAATCTTTAGTTAAATTATCTGTTTTGGTGCTCCCTGAACCCCCAACAAATTATTAGTGGAATTATCTGTGTTGGTGCACCCTGAACCCAAAAATATTTTTAGTGGAATTATTTATTTTGATGCTCCCTGAACCCAAAAAAGTTATTTTTTTTAATGTCTGTCCGCGTGTCTGTTAGGATATGTACAGAGCTGGAGACCATACCAACCGTCCGATTTTGATGAAATTTGGTATGTAGGTGTAGTTCTGGAATATCTCCAGTAGTTGTTTTTTCATTTTTTCAAATTTCAGATTTTAAGGGCGTTAACCCGCCAAAGATGGCCAAAAACCGAGAAAAATCTAAATTTCTCAAAAACGGTTCTAACGATTTTGATAAAATTTGGCTTATTTGCAGCCCTTAAGTTACCCTACCATATGCAAAAACCCATATCTTTCTTCGTTTAGGTAATAATAATAATAACTGATTTTTTGGGGTTTTTGACCAACAAGGGGGTTGTTTTTCAAACCCTTTTTTCGTGCATCTATACAGGCCTAATTGACATGTTTGGTGCAAATTTGTTCGAAATCGATCGAATAGTTTTAATAATAATAATATAATATGGATGTGTGTTACATGCATCTAATATTTTCCATTGTATGTCCTACTTTTGCATTTCTAAATAACCACCTCCTATGCTACTCTTGGGAAGGTATAAAGTTTCAACTGGGAGAAAGTATGTTGCCGTTATCTGGTACCGTTTATTATATTTTAAAGGAATAACTGCACATATTTTTGTAACAGTTTAGCCCTAAAGTAAATTAAAATTTTTCTTAATCTAGCAAAAATATTGTGTATATAATTAGGAACAATTATACCTTAAACTACAGCTTCGACGTGTATTATAATCATGAACACATGTATTTACTAAAGGTTATGTTGATCTACATGTATATGTTTCTATTGTATTATGTTAGTTAAATATATATGGTTTTTTTAAACCGATTCCCTTAAATTCTTTTTTTTTCTTCAAATGGATTCGATGTACAATAAAGTTATGTACTCCAAAAGTAACTAAAACTGTTTTCTTTTACAGATATTTGTAGGCGTCACAACATTCTTAGTCATAGGCCTACAGATTGAAGATGTCGGTAAGGCCGAAACTGCAACAACACTTTACACAACTATAAACAACACTGTGTCTTTAGTTTAGTCATTTTTGGAAATTAGAGTGTCATACAAACCATAAGCACGCGATACTTTGTGAGACATTTTAGTCAAGAGTATTTAATCTTCAGAATAAAACCAATTCAGCACACAAACTTATGTTTATTTCTTCCAACCACTTCCCAAACTTAGACCTAAAACACATTTTTAAATGTGGCAGAACTCAGGCCGAGGTATACGCTTGCAGATTGACGCGAAATTTGTGAGATCTTATCGTTGGGACTGCAAATATACTGTGTTTGACTTATGACTTCCGTGGTCTAGTTTTCACTTAGGGCAACCTTTAAATTAAGGTGTCACATGACCATACTTCTCATTTAAAAATTTTGAGTTGCCCCCAACATCCCCCATTTTTGGGCGACACTCAAAATGTTCGATAACGTGAAAAGATACTTTGGATTAAGTTAGTATCGTTCCCCAAATGATATTTGTTTATTTTAACAAGCAAAAAATTAAAGGGGGGCGGATTTTTTTTACATTCTGCTACCTCAGCCTACAGCCTCGGCTCATGCTCAACCTTGCGGCCTCGGAGTTTGCCTCGCTACAGAAGCTGACCAACGGTAAAATCACCTCGTGGATTTGAACCGAGAACTTTTATGATATTTTACGTTTTGGGTAACCAGTATAAGGTCGGGTAAAAAAGAAAATGTGCAGAATAATATTCATTATTTATTTTATTAAATAAAACTAAAAACAAATAAATTCCAATACTAAAACAATTTCACCAAAAATTCACTTTTTTACCTAGTATTAATTTTTACTACTAAATTTAGGGATTTAGGGGGGGGGGAGGGGTGGACCCCCTAACCTCCCCACCCCCCCAACCCCCCGCTTGCTACGGCCATGCTTTCTAAAATAACTAAAATGAAGATAAAAGTTTTGAATTATCATACCGTATATACTACTTATATACTGAACATTATGTAAAGTAAACTATGTTTTATGTTAAATCTTATAAAACTTAAAACAATAAGTAAAATTATATTTTGTCATGATTTTAAACATTCTGAAACTATAAGAACACATTATTCTGCTGAGTGAAATGTTTTTATAAAGTTGTATGCAATAGGAGAAGCCAAACATTTAAAAGTGGAAAAACGAGGCGGCTTCATCTGTGCCCTGAAAGCGTGTTGGGGCGTTCCGACACCCAAGAGACGATAAACCTTTCTGAACAAAAGAGAGTTCAGGAAAACTAACACAAATTACTTAACTTGGGCGTTAACGTCTCATATATAGGAGTTGAAAGTGCTTAGTTATATGAATAGAATGTTTTAGTTTTATCCAGAAATAGATTATAGTTATGCCTGTGCTTAAAACATAAACTTAAATTTAATTTTAAAAATTTTAATTTAAAATAATGAATGTGTTATGTAAATTCTCATTTCATATATGAGTAGTGACTTGCTTCAAACCTGTTTTATTTAGTAACAACAATACGCTATTTCACTTTTTTTCGCTACTGAACATTTTTTTTTGTTCCTGAGCTAATAACTTTACATCATTCCATTTTTTAGTTGCATATATGAATTTCTTGGACATTTTTCTATAAAAAATGTAGAGAACACTTTTGGATTAGGATACAATTACTATTTTTTTACACATTTTTAAAAATAAGCTTGCAAACGCCGAAAATCCCCCCAAAAAATAACATTGCCGCTTAGATTGTTAATTTCTAAAAATGTGTAAACAATGAACGCTATATTTTTATTTTCAAGTACTAATGTTCAACAATATGTTATTTTCTTTACCATTTGCACTTGATCAGCCTTGGCATTATCACAGGTTCATTATTATTGCTGTTCCTGAAATTAGTCTATGATTGGTCAACGTGAACAGATTAAATATTTAAGCTCGATTGATCACGCAGGCATACATGAAAACCTCACATAAATATATATATATATATATAAAATATATGTATACTTACATAGGTTTCTAATAAACTGTTCTAACTAGAAATGATTATATCCCTACTCTAAAACAGGTATATTTAATTTTAATTCACCCGAGAATTGACTATGGCCTATCCCTCTGCTGATGCATATTAGTTCATTATTTAAAGTAGAAATTAAGTATTCAGAAGGTTTTCGTTAGAATGATGATGTTGTTCAAATTTTGAAGCAGTTGTTGATTATGTTCAACAATAAACATTAAGGATAATTATAATACACTGGGGCTCTACCCCTGGACGCTTCACTTCGCTCGCAGTTGGAAAATTCGCTAAAGAATCTCGTTAATCTTTGGCTCGTTTGTACATTGGTTTGTAAAATTATGAAACCAGGCTTAAATATATTAACAGTAATTACAAGATTAATTATAACCTCAAATACATGCTTTAGAAACGTGAGAGGCTTTCATTACGATTTTAGTCGTACTTCTACAAACTATCGTCTGTCAACTAAAGTTTTTGAAACCAGGCCTAAATATAGTAAACATTATTGCAGGCTTAACATAACCTCAATACTATGTTTCAGAAATGAGGTAGTCCTATAGTACAAAATTGACTATTAGAATTTATCCATCTTTGCCAAGTTTACCTTTTTTTTTTTTGACGAAATAAATTGTTAAATCAGGCCCAATTTATTCCAATTCCAACGTGCTAAAACAGTATAAATTAGCATATTTTTAACAGTAATTAAAAACTATCGAATTAAAAGCTGATAAAATTGGCTTGTTTATAAACAGCTTTTTTGATCGCTTTATTTACTATTTCGTTGTTATTTTGTAACCAACATGGCAACCCATAGAACCTATGTTAAAATTGTTCAACTTATATGATTAGATTTTCTCAAAAAAATTGCATTTTACACGAAATACAACTATATGGGTTTACTTAAAAATCTAAACTACACCTAAATACAAAATTTCTTTGAATTCGTTAGAGCCGTTTTCGAGATCAGCGACAGATACTAAGATAGATACAAGAATTGCTCATTTAAAGTAATAGGGTTAAGGTTATTACAATAAACGGCAGAATATGTTTACAAAATCATGTAGCTATTATGTTTTTCTTTTGCGTTTGTTGCCTCTAAGTCATCAACGTTCTTGTGCTGAAGATAAAATCCCTCTATACCATATTCCACTTTTATTAAAACACATAGTAACCTTTTATCTGTTCAAAGAACTACAATGAGGAATAATTGAAGTTACTTGCCCAATACCAGGCTTTTGTGATTTTATATGTACGTGTGGATTTTTCTTTTACTGTTTTATTTCTATTTTAAATTGGATATGTTTTACTTCTGGGGATCAGGAGAAAGAGTTATTGTTCTTTTAAATATAATTTATTGTATTCTACAGTGAACAATAATAGGTAATATGTGATTGTCTACTGTTTGTTTTGCAATTAGCCATTGTGTCCGTATGTTTCTTAATCATTATCTCCAGTAAAATATTTATTTGTATACTATTTTTCGTGTGCATTGACTTATACTCCCGCCTGGACTTAAATACGTTAAAGCTTTTCTAGGTGAGAATTATTTTCTGAAAGCTATTATATTAAACTTGAATTTTCTACAATATCTTTCTTACTTTATTAATTTATTTTTTTGTATTAATGTTAATAATAATTATTATGACAATTGTTAGTCGCCATTCCTCATATCGCATATATTATTTCTCAAGACTATTTTTTTGTCGGTACGCCATAACTTCCTTAATACATCATCAAATTACATGAATGAGGCATCATTTTAAAGCTTTTCTTAACCACTACACGGGAAAAATAGACAAACAGCTTAAAATTCATGTTTTAATAACAAAAATTGATTTAAAAAACTTGTATATTATACTCTGTATGTTCCTAATGAAAGGCGCCATCTACTAACTATCTGTTTAACTAGCATGACAGCTGTTAGTTAGATTGTTTACACTGTAAGATTGTATAGGGAAACTGTTATTTATAAACCAATGTAAATAAATAAACTTAATTAACTGAATTAAATCAACGTGTTAAATCAGGAAAATGTAGGCCTACTCCAAACTTGCGAAATATTCGCACGGGTCAGCTAGTTGATTACTAATTATTAGAGTTATTATTTACTGTCTTTAATATTTCGCGTTTAACCATCAATGCGTACCGGGACATCGTCGTATGCAGTCGCTCACGAGTCAATAGGTTTAAGCAATACGGGCGTGTAAGTATGTTTAGTTTATTTATTATGTAATCTTTGTGTTGGTTATGTGTAAGTGTTTGTGTAAATTACGAAGGGAAACCTGATAATAAACTTGAAAATGGCTGAATAGCCGAAACGGCCGTCCTTTAGCGTCAATGATGGAATATTGAAGACGGTAAGTACTAACTCTAATAATAATAATTATTATTTAAACTGACAAATTATTTAATTTATACATTAATACTTTTTTAGTAAATATAAGCTAGAACTGTAAAACAAAATCACTTTCACATTTAATTCAGGGAAACAAATTAAGGCTTTTCTTTACCTTGAAGAAAACTCTCGAGTGTACAGTATGATTTCAATGCAAAAGGTCTGACTTAAGCCGCAAATTCGTTGAAACATGCATTCGTAATAACGTGTTTCGGATTCTATTTATAAATTAATAATCTGGGAAACTACTTTAAGTTATAAAGAAGGCTTTATATATTTTACGTGTTAGCTTAAAATATGGAAATTATTGCTTAAAACTCCCAAAAAAGCGTTAAAAGTAATCGATTTTTACTCATTTAAACTGTTGATTAAAATGAGTTGCCGTCGATTTCTTTCAATTATGAGACATAAGACAAAATCACGAAGCCTTTAAGAACAATTTAAGATGTTTCACAACTTTTTAGGTTGAAAAACGGCGTCCGAAACACGGTAGTACGAAGTGCATATTTTTGCTGTTTTACGCAAGGTAGGCATATAGAAGACCCTTAAGAACTGTAACGGGGCCCACTTCCTCTGGTCCGGCTCACTTTTGCCGGGCCCCTGGTAGCGGCGTTTTCCCTGGTCGGGTTGTACCTTTCGGTCCTCCTGCGGACGTACAGGTGAAGTCAAAACGCAGGCGTTGGATGGGTTCCTCAAAAATCGGTAAACTTGCAGAGGTTTCAACTACGGTGTATTGACATTCTCTGCAAGTTCTCTGTTGGTCCCTTCTAAACTAAACTAACCTAACGCCATGAGGCAAAAGCAAGATTCACCCCCCCCCCCCCCCTTAACTCATTAAATCCACTCACAGACGCGGTTACTCCCAGACTGACTATTGCATACCGTGATGCATTCAATCGGCGTCCACCTCAATTACTTAAACTATGAACTGATTGATCAGCAGTATAAGGTATGTTCACTGTTAGTGGACCCTTTATTAGCGAATTTAGATTGGAAAAATGAGCTACTGCAGTGACCCTTATGGCAAGACCCAAGGTCGGGAGTAGCAAATGAGCACCGATCATGGTCCCCAGAACACGTTTTGGGGTGTCATTAAAATTAATATATATATATGTGTTCGCATTCTAGCGGCCGCATTTTAAGTCCGATTTGGTTCAAATTTGGTACACGTGTTGGTTGTCTACGTCGCTCGAACGAGTTGGTTAGCCAAAAAAATCCAACAACCGGAAGCAAGTTTTTTGACCGGAAGTAACTATTCTTTTAGACTTTTCCTATGAAAATGATTTTCTATTTTTTTACAAATATAAATGTAGAATGTTATTCTGCACATTTTGTTTTTTACGCGACCTTATAGCTCGCTTGGTTCCCCCAAAATCGATCAAAACGTAAAATACCATAAAAGTACCAGGTTCAAAGCCATGCGGTGGATTCTATAGTGCGGTTGGCGTGCGAAGCACGCAATGCTTTGCATATTGAAGATACTCCCAATATGCGGAATGGCGTGCGAACCATTTTGCAGTTATTCAGCACCGTCGTGAATAGATTAATTTTCCAAATTGTGTTTTGAAACCCTAAAACATAGGCCTATGAACTTAATTTTGGAAATTTGCTCAACTCACGTCAGCGGTTCAGCTGCGTGGTCGAATTATTATTAATTATTATTATTTATCAATTATTTAATAGGTGGGGGTACCCGTCACAGAACTGAGAGGTTTAAAATACACTTATAGCAATGCACATTGTATTCCTAAAATTATGTTAAACTTAAACTCATAATAAAATAAAATGTAGTTTATGTTATTTAAAACCTTTATGTCTTAGAATTATATTGACCTGAACACCTTGGGAAAGCCTGCGCAAAAAGATTGTACGTTAACAAGTCTTTGTTATGGGAATCATTAAAAATGAATTTAAGAATCACAACCGGTTAAAACAGAATTGTATTACTGTGATTTCGAAAACTAGCAGATATTCTATTTCGCCATTCTATCCTCCAATATATTTTGACATTATATGAAAATTACTGGTTTTTCAAAACAGAATTAACCTAAACAATATAATTATTAGAAATAGGTCCGTACAAAGTATGGAAAATACTACCCTATTAAGTATTTATTTACAGTAATTTTTAATGTCTAAAGCATTGATGACGTCACAAAATGGATTTTAACATGAAAATATAATTGACGTTTTACGGTTATCAGAGAAAATTTAATTTAGTTATTAGCGTTCCATTAGAGTCGTTTATTAAAACAGGCACGTAAATTGGTTGGTTGATAAACGTTGCCATACATTTTTAATTACATTAAATACTGGCATTGTATATATAATGCACTGTACATTCAAGTTTGTTACATACAGTTCAGAAAAGAATGATTCTATGCATTTAGCGTGTATAAAAATACAGTTGAAATTTGTTTTATATTATAAAGAAGAAGGTTTGTGCGTCAGCGGGAATTAAACTCAAAATCTACTCACAGGTTTCGATGAAATCTTCACTGACTAGTTAATCATTTATTTTCCGTTTACAGTGAGTTACGTTAGCGAAAAAATGAAAACGTATTGTTAAACATGCCTAGCTAAGACGAAGGTTAATCTGTTAAAGCGACCACAAACAACTGAAGGGGAAAAGATCAACCATTCAGAACATATTTCTGTCTTCTTACCTTGGAAATATGCGCAGACTAATCTATATATATATTAGTATTGGGAGTATTTTCAATACACAATGCATTGCGTGTTTAATCAGAGTATAGTATTTTTGTTGAACCTTCATAATTTTCTTATTTTAGATCAGATCAAGCTCACAAGAGAGTTAGGCTGTAACCTACTGCATCCATGTGTATTCTACATTGCAGTTTAATCAAGTAAATCTAAATATCAGTATGCATGATCTAAAATATATTGCTGGATCCTCTGTTGTGTTGTCTATTTTATAATTTAATTTGCACTTTTTTTACCTAGTATTAATTTTTATTACTAAAATTCGGGAATCCGCGGGGGGAGAGGAGTTTGCCCCCCTAACCCCCCCCCCCCTCCTGGCTACGGCCATGCTATCTAACATAACTAAAATGAAAATAAAAGTTTATAATTATCATACCGTATATACCACTTACGTTTATTAAACATTATGTAAAGTAATCTATGTTTTATATTAAATATTATAAAACTTAAAACAATAAGTAAAATTATATTTTGTCATGATTGTAAACATTCTGAAACTATAAGAACATATTATCCTGCTGAGTGAAATGTTTTTATAAAGTTGTATGCAATAGGAGAAGCCAAACATTTAAAAGTGGAAAAACGAGGCGGCTTCATCTGTGCCCTGAAAGTGTGTTGGAACGTTCCGGCACCCAAGAGACGATAAACCTTTCTGAACAAAAGAGAGTTCAGGAAAACTAACACAAATTACTTAACTTGGGCGGTCAGGTCTCATAAAGGAGTTGAAATTGCTTAGTTATATGAATAAAATATTTTAGTTTTATCCAGAAATAGATTATAGTTATGCCTGTGCTTAAAACAAACTTAACTGTTAAGATTAGAGGGTAGGTTTAAGATATAGATAAATATAATAAAAAATAAAGTTTAGTATAGTTTAGAATTTACTAGCCCAAGACGAAGACAAAGAAAGTGGAGCATTGAGCAATAATGCAAAGTGTTGTGAAATAGCTGACTCAAGTAAAGCACAAAGTACAAAGAAACAATTTGACAAAAATATAGAAGGGTCATACTGACCTAGATTGAGGTCAGTATTTTTTGTGTGCTGGGCGGAGACTCTGTGGGACAGAGTGAGCTTGGGAGTGAAGCGGGGAAGACGCTGCTGGTTAGGAAGTGACCATTTTTGGTGCTACGAGAACTCCAGTTAGAGAGCTAGGTAGGTGAACAGATTGTCAAATATTCATCATAAAAGTATTTAAGTTTCTTTTATTTAAAAATTAAAGTAGAAGCTCATTCGTGCCAGCATTGCAACACATAGCTATTTCTTTGGGTGTTTCGTCTTGGGGTAGCATTACCAAATTCATTAGTTAGAGTAATAAAGATAAGTTGATCAATGTTAATAGAAGTTAGTTGTTCATTGTAGTTTGGTTAACAGAGATTGTAAAAGGAGAATAATCTACCACTGAACCACATGATGATTAAATACAATAGTTGTGAACCTTAGTGTAGCTTAATTTGTGAACCCTTGTTATAATCATTGATATTTCTACCCCTAACAAAACCATATATTTAATTTTGAAACTTTTAATTCAACATAATGAGTTTGTTCTGTTTGCTTTATTTAAATTTCAAGTATAAAACGTAATATTATTATTCTAAATCCTTGTTGACAAATGTTTCAAATATAGGCAACGAAAAGTTCAATAAAGTTTCATCTTATGATTTCATACCTTCTTTACCATTTGCACTTGATTAGGTTGATTGTTTTGCTGTTGTTGTGATTTGTCTATGATTTGTCAATGTAAACAGATTATATATTTAAGCTTGATTGATGGAAAACTCACGTAAATATATTTAAACAAAAATACTTGCATATGTTTCTAATACAATGTTCTAACTGGCAACGATTATACCCTAATTT
>JAGFPH010012169.1:17823-30996 GCA_018207615.1 Philaenus spumarius | reverse complement strand
CAGTAAGTTGGGAGAAAGTTTGTGTCAGTTAACTGATACCGTTTATTAATTTTAAGTTCAAAGGAAAATATGCATTTTCATAAAAAAAAAGCATAAATTTTTAACAACCGTTTAAATATCTTTAGAAAACTATTGACTTGTTCGTTTTAAAAACATTTTAATGAACTGTAGACCTGTTTACATTTTTCACACTTTGAACGTCTATTTTGACTGGTTTATAAGTAGAAAATAACTAATATATAGTAATAAATTATTATCGGTACCTTATTGGTACCGTCATGTGACTTCTTTTCTGTCTTATTACAAAGACGCGTTTCGGAGCCGAAACTCCATCTTCAGTAGATCCCTCCGTAGAGGTCGTGAAAATTTTGATAAAACAGACAAGAGTACACACACAAATACAATTATCTACACGTGTGTAGATTTAGACAGTTTATTAGGTGCACACCGTTTCATGGTCCGCGAACTACTGGCATTTGTTTAGGCCAAGTTAAGTAGATTAAGTTGGTCATATCAGCTAGTCATGTCTCACCGTCTCGTATAGTAAGAACTTGTCATTGAGAATGTTATTTGGCGATTGTTTAAATGCTTTATATATTACTTCGGCTCGCATTAGAATGTCGAAGTAGTGAAATCATGCGGTAATTTTGTGTGTCTGTTTTCCTGTATACCCGATATAAGCACTCACAGACATCGTAGAAAACTTCTGGTGGTACCAAAAAAATGTTTATTAAACAGCTGTAGGAAAAAATCTTTTCTTACCTAGCATTATTTTGTGATGAGTGAGTCAAGGATTTGGTTAAACTAAATATTATGTCATATATTGTATAACCTCCTTTTCCGTCTCAAAGCAGATGCAATATTATTTTGCCCAAATATTATTTTAACAGAATTAAACATATGTTAACATTAAAGAAATATTATATTAATACTGTGTTTTAATATTATTTTTTCTATTATTTTAAACCATTTTAAAATACATCTTCTCACACGCTACTCATTAACTTAAAAGTTACTAAAACCAATCATTAATAACTAGTTACTGTGATTAGTACAGTTTAAAAAAGAACGTAGCTTGTGTATCTGGAAATAAAACATATTGCTAAGCAACGGTTCATTAAAATCATTGTTAATATATTTTTGATTTTCAAACAAATAGGATCCCAAATGTGTACATTATGCGAGAAGACATTTTGTTCGCGACGTAATACGGCACGCAATTATTTACAGATTACATCTAAAGCTGCGAGAGTGCTCACACGGCAGCGGCTTGCTAAGGAAACAACTGATAAGTAAGTCACAAATCACTTTCTACATTAACCTAACGTTGTATGTGCATGTAGAATGTAGAAAAATATTCTCTACTTCCTCTCTACATCTAACAGCACAGATAAGCCCTAAGCCCGTGCTGCTTCGTTAGACGATCATGTTCAAAATTGCTTTTGTTTTTGTGGCTATTAGTGACATCATTGGATATTACATTTGCAATACACTTGAGTGTAATAAAAGTTAGTGCTGTATTGCTGTATCGTGTCTACATATATATACAATGGGGCTTAATTACAACCATCAGATTAGTTTTAGTTTTATTTAACTTCATTTGGTATACAAAGAGCATTGCAGCAGTAAACATTTTAGTTGGCACATATACAACTAACATACATTGTACAAATGAGCACAATATAATACAAATAAAACAGACAAAACTATACAAGCAATTTAACATCGTACAAATAAACATACAAAAACTATATATCTATTTAAAACCTAAGGTACTCCGAGTAAAATGCCCGCTGCAAAAGTAAAATGACCTTTTTAAAGACCATTATTTTAATAACTTGTTTAATTACTAGTCTGCTTGTGAGACACAGTCTAATTTCTTTAGAATGATTAAAATTATAACAGTGAAATTGTGAGTCGTTATAAAGCAAATTAACCCGCGTACGTTTTAACAGCCTAAACAGAACTCAAAAATTATTTTTCTACGGATTTTGGGGCACTAAGTTTGATATCCCAAAAGAAAAAATAGTTTTACTAATAAAAAGCTACACTATCCCTGAGTAACATAGGGTAGATTAATTTTGGTTTAAGGTTTGAAACAACCCCTAAAACAAAAAATATTAATTGTCATACTTCCCTTAAGCTAGAGAGCTGAAATTTTGTTAATTTATTTCTTACAAGATACATAGAAAAAGTAAACTAGATTTGTATTTTGACGCGTGTTGCTAAAGGGTGAAAATGTAATACAACCCCTGAAACAATACAAACGAATTGTTATACTTTCCTTAAAGTTAGTGAGCTGAAAATTTTTAAATTTATTTCTTACAACATACATAGAAAAAGTATCATAGATTTACTTTTTGCCGTGAGCTGCCAGGGAGTGAAAATTTAGTAACGACCTCTATAAAAAATGTTGATTGTTATACTTTCCTTAAAGCTAGATAATAAACCCTTAATAAAAATAGGAATTTAAAAATAACAAATCAGTATGTTACATCCTAATCTATTCTAATATTGTAAAGAGGTCAAATTTGTTTTGTTTGTTTGTTTGTAGGGGGTAATCTCTAGACCTACTGAACCGATTGGAAAAATATTTTTAACAATAAAAGCTTCGCTATCCCTGAGTAACATAGTAGGCTGTAATTAATTTTGATAAAAACATTTTTTATTTCAATATTTGTAAATTTAGTCGGAAAAAATTCTTAGGTTAGGCCTAGACTGATGAACCAACACATATTTCTTGGATGTTTTTACATTCATTACAATAGCATCCAATTGAATAAAATAACAGTTAAAACAGCTGTTTGCTCCAATATTTCCATTAACAGCTGATTTCAAACATTCAAGCAACTATTTGTATTTCTAACTTTTAGGTTAGGTTTTTATTAAAGTGTAGACCAGAGCCTTGCTTGTTCTTTTGACCTTTATTATAACTGCTACTATAAAATATATGGAATAATTTGATTTGAACATTTAACATTATTTACCATCTTAGCTTTGGTGTTATTATTAATACTACACCTTTATTACAACGAAAACATAACATGATTATGTGTATAGAAAGTTCCAACGTAGTTTTCGTGCGAATCATGCAGGGGTTTCCCCTAGTGTTTCTATAACACGGAGTCTAGGAGCCTAGTGTATCCTAACGGAGTCTAGGATCGTAATAGTATTGTTTTTAATTTTAACAGATTTTTTCAATCTTGAAAAAGTGGACTCATTTTTTAATGGTTCATACAAACAAATTTTAAAAGAAATAATTTAGCAAAAAACTCTTTATGCACGACAATTTAAAATTAAACTCTTTGATTTTAATATTTATGCATTATACAATTGCATATTTGTAGAGATGTTAATTATTTTAGTTAAAAGCTAGTGAAAATAAATAATTTACTAAAAACAGAACGTCATCATCCAAATCGTAGCTTCTAAATCGTAGAGGTAACATTTTTCATAAAAGTAAAGCCCATGCTATAATTCTTCACCCTTTTTTTAAACACCCAATAACTCGTACCCTTTTGAATAAGCTTAATGAAACATAAACTTGGAATCAAATTATTATTTTTCTATGGCTTTTTCGAACACTTAACGCTATTTGAACTGCACATCTTCTATTGTTTTGAAATATTCGATGTGATCTCAACTTCTGTCTTAATTCAATAAGTAGTCCCATCAAGGTACGATGTTATGAGTTATGGACTTCAGGGCGTGGTCCCATCACCTATAATGCATTTCATTTATCTACTGTGACAGGTTCCCTTTAGACCACCTGCTAACATTTGTTTTAACCTCAACAGGAAAAACGTATCTTTTATAAGGATGTAATCTTTAATACAATCTATTGTATTGTAATGAAATTTGTATTTCTTCGACTTAAAAATAATTCGACCACGCAGCTGAACCGCTGACGTGAGTTGAGCAAATTTCCAAAATTAAATTTATATTCCTATGTTTTAGGGTTTCAATCAACAATTTGGGAAATAGGTCTACTCACGAAGGCGTTGAACAGCTGTCTGTGTGTACGCAATATATTAGAATTTGTTTGTGCCTAATGGCCTCGCGAGTTTGCACCACTTGGCTTCGAACCGGGTACTTTTATAGTATTTTACGTTTTGATCGATTTTGGGGGAATCAAACGAGCTATAAGGTCGTGTAAAAAACAAAAATTTCAGAATAACATCCTAAATTTATATTTAAAGAAAAAACTATAAAATAACTTAATTCTCGTAGTAAAAATCTCAAAAAATAGTTACTTTCTGTGAAAAAACGTACTTCCGGTTGTTGGATTTTTTTGGCTAACGAACTCATCCGAGCGACATAGACAACCAACACGTGTACGAAATTTGGACCAAATCGGACTTAAAATGCGGCCGCTAGAGTGCGAACACATATTATGCGATTTTTAATGACACCCCAAAACGAGTTCTGGGGACCATGATCGGTGCTCATTTGCTACTCCCGACCTTGAGTCTTACCATAAGGGCCACTGCATAGCTCATTTTTCCTAAGGAAATTCGCTAATAACGCATTGTTTACATTTGGTGATAAACTTGTGTTTTATAAACGACTTTTTAATTACATATTATTAAGAGATAATATCATAGATCATGAATAATAAAAGGGTTATCCAAATACAATAATAATATCTAACGTCAGAATATGTGAAAAATAGGCGATGCTTAGGCAGATAAACATTATTTTAACCATTCATATTTAAAGTTATCTACTCATTTTGGAAACAAAGTTAAGAGTATTACCATTTTGTTTGTTTATTTCATCATTTAATAAAAAAAAGTTGCCCCATCGCTGAAAGCTATTCTATATAGATAAATTACTATCATCATCGATTTTAGCCATCACAATTTCGCAGAACTCCATTCTACGATCGAAATCTTCATCGGAGAGTTCCTGCACTAAATGCACTTTGTACGGCTTTTTTTGAACAGAATGTTGACTGACATCGTGATCTAGTGCTACTTTTCGAGTAGACGAATGAGGATCTTCAATAAACGATTGTAATACGTCCAAAGATTCACCATCGCAAGTAGTGGTTTTGGGTCTTCCACTTCTTGATTTATTCTGAACGTTGCCTGTTTCTTCAAAACGCGGAACAGTTCTCGAAACGGTACGTTTTGAAATAGGAACGAAAAGTAACATTGAACAGGTCGGTTACTTCACTCTTCACTGCATGACCTCTCTCTAAAGCCTCCCATCATTAAAATTGTTATTCTTTCGTGTTCACTGAGAGACATTATTAAAATATGCATCGAAAGAAGAAAATAGTTAACTTACTTGAAAAATCGTTGCACAAATTATTAATACCATACACACGAGAAGGAAAGCTAATATAAACCACAAACAATGTATTTTGATATGTTAACGAAGTCTATTGTTGATCAGCTGATTATAAACATTGATTACAACACATAATTATAAAAATAACAACTGATTATAAACATTGATTACAACACATAATTATAAAAATAACAGCTGATTATAAACATTAATTACAACACATCATTATAAAAACAACTGATTTGGAGAAATAGTCATTTAGAATACTTTCCTTTTGTACAACACCGAAAATACATTTCAATACTTGTCATCAATACCTTAATTTTAGATCATTTTATTTTATAAAAATAATTTTGTTTAACAATTTCCCCAAAAAAAAAATCAAATTTTAAATTATTTCTAGTTAACTATAGGATAGGAAAAATTATTGAATACAAAATGTGTTCATTTTAAATAACCCTTTTAAAACAAAATGGCACATGACCTACCTTGCCATTTAAAATTTTTGAATTACAGCCATTTTTATTTTTTCGAGTGGTTCAAAAAAATACTCCCAATTATCGTTATGTGGCTTATAGTTTGAATGCTTATTTAATTCTGAACAAAAAAATTATATTAATTATATTTAAAAAATAGTACGGCAAATTCGAAAAACACGATTTCGTTGGTGTTTCGGCTGCCATTTTTAATCGGTTAAAGGCATGAATGTGCAAATTTCACAGTTGGTTTTCTCTTTAAATTCTACTTCGAATTGATGTATCACACGATCACCTTCCCATTTATAAAAAATAAAGTTACATTCAAGATAGCGGATTCATTTTTTCAAATCATAATAAAATATTTTTTTTTTAAATTGATTAGGTTCCTGAAAGTTGATATGTGCAACAATTTTTTAATTAAGGGGCGGCCTTACGTTTGTATCACTCAGAATATACATTTAAAGGATGCAATAGAAAATTGAGCTTAACACTTGGACTCCATATAGGACTCACATAGCTGTATTAATATAAACTCAACTCCAAAAATCAACGACATTCTACAACTCTTACTTTAAAATTTATTCAACATTTTCTATTGGGAACGACTATTTTGAAAAATGTACCAAAGATGTACTTTCCTGAACTTCCACGGGTAGGATATTATAGATCCCCCCACCCTCTCCAAAAAGATTTTTATACCCCTGACAAAATATATATTTTCACTTAGTCATAAGAAAATGTTTTCTACTTTTAAGAACAGAAATGTTTATAAGTTTAGCAACTCCCATTCCAAAAATGTTTTCAACAGATTTATAAAGAGGGAACTCTTTTTTAGTTTTTACCACCCCTAAACACCCCTAAGTTACAATTGGCTAAACATTATTTTATCTAATCATTATCAAAGCATATCAATTTTCCCTTTCCCTAATTGAAACTGTACAAAGATCATGTGAACAAATTTTGATTTTAATTACTTTATCGGATAAAGTTTTTGAAAGCATTGTCATAAACATATATATTTTGTGTTTCTCATAGCTTAATATCTAAAATTTAGTAAAAATGATGTGTTTTCACCAAGGAGTATTAACGTATGGGGGACATTGATTTCCTTAAATTTAAATTGGAGAGGGAAATACGTTTCGATTTGCTGAACACCCTGTAGATAAACCCAATTAAAATCTTGTCATTGATGTATCTTCTCCTTAGCCAACCAGAAGCTGGAATATTGTAATGTAAGTTAGACTTTATCTCAATCCTCTGAAAATAGTATCAACATCAGATCAGCGACTGACGAGTTATAAAACTGACTTACGTTTGGAAAAATATTACATTTCATGTATTATGCAGATATAATAACATATTTTATGAAAACATGTAAAATATTTTGATGATAAAGCGTGTTGGTTTATAGCTTATTTAATAAAAAATTTAAGTAATTTTCTAAAATTAAATCCTGATAATTTAGCTTAAAGATTTTTCACATTCTATTCATGCTTGCGCTACTGTAGAGGGAGGGTGGGCGGCACAATTGTATTTGACAGAAGTGAAGAGAGATTGCCTCCGTCTGTGAGAGACTGATATGGATGGTATATTGGTAATGAATGGCTCATTCTTTATTGAAGGTATTGGTGTATTGGTAAATGTTATAAGAAATGAACGTACGAATTCGTTATGCCCACTATATTACGCTCTTTTCGATTTAATGACTCGTACTATAGAGAAAAAATGTTGGATTTTGTTATTTTGCTGATGGACGATATACAATACCACTCTAGTTTAAAAATATAACAAGAAGCACAGTTTTTAAGTTCCTCTGTCTAAACCACCTCTACATATTCATCAAAATATCATGTTATGAACGGGATGTTGATAAATAACTTGATCACGAAGCTGAACCGCTGACGCAAGTTGAGCCAATTCCAAAATTAGGCTAATTAGGCTTTGTTTCAATTTACATTTCTTCAAAATGTAAATGTATTCAGCCTGTATCCAAAATGGAGGCTGATTAAGTTTTGGGCTTTTTAAAATAAATACTTCGGTACAGTAGTTCAAGGAAGTGTACAGTTGCTAATAAATTAATTTTGTCAAAACTATGAAGTGGATACTATTAAATAAATTGAAAAATTATTCATTAAACAATTAGTGCATTAACTTACATTTAACTTATTTATTAATATTTCAATTTAAAAGATGCTCGAAATGTCCTCCTTTTGTTATTTGTTATAGTGTGCCAGTCTGTTGTAAAATCATAATACTGCAATATTTAACGATTTTTCAGTGACAGTTTGTACTGCTTCTTGAATACTATTCTGTAAGTCTTTGATATCTTGCGGCTTATTATTGTACTCAATATCAAGTAATCTAATGGCGTCAATTCGGGTAATCTCGGTGGCAATTCTACTCACAACTTCGTCCTATCCATCTTCCAGGAAAAATTCATTTAAAATTTGTCGAACCCGAATGCCAAAATGAGATGGGGCTTGAAATCTTGTTGAAACCAAATGCTGTGGAAGTTTGGGCCAACGACGTTTTGAATATTTGGAATGATATCTTCTACAATCAACCTTTCAATTTCTCTGCGTTTAAATTGCGGTTAATAAAAATAGGCAATGTCAATCGTCCACCAATTACACATTTACTTTGACTGGATAGTGAGTATGTGCCCCATAATACCAGCTTGGATTTTCATAATTTCAATTCCGACAATTATAGCGATTCACATCTACATTCAAGAAGAATGTGGCCTCATCACTGAAAACAACTTTATTCAATAAATTAGGATTTGCACTAACATTGTTCATGATAACTTCGTAGAACTCAATTCTTCGATCAAAGTCGTCTTCATTAAGTTCTTGCGCCAGATGAATCTTGAAGGGTTTGAAATTTGCCATTTTCAATGTCCGAATCACTGAACTTTGGCTAATGTTATGTTCTCGTGGTACTATTCGAGTAGAGTTATATTTTATCTGTGATCTTATTTATCCACGACACAAAAAACACAATATAAAAATCTTGAGTGATTGTGAATTCTTTTTCCCCCGTCATTTTGGAATGAATAAACAAAAATTGGTTTTATTAATTATTACTCTCTTGTTGAAAGGAGCATTCCTATCAAACTTCTTCTAGTTAATGTGGTTATGTATACAGATATAGTTTCCCATTATTATCCTTCCCATGAGCTAAAGAGCTGTTGTTTACCCGATTGCTTCATAAGTAGTAAATAAGAACAGTAATGCACTGGCAATTACTTGCATCTAAGGGTAAAATAGAGCAATGGCAACCACTACTTGTTTAACAATGTAAGTAGAGATGTAAAATTTTTAACATAAGGAAGGTGGACACTGGTTGCGCTTCGAAACATGAAACATTGATACATTTGGACTAAACTCACTATGAGGCGGAAAGCTACGGGTACCTGCTATAGTGTTATATAAGGCACCTTCAAACCATATTCACTTTCATCAGTTCATTGTCATAACTAATAATTCAATTATCTTTTAAGAACTTTCCTTTTAGAATGGAGTTTTGAGATCGCAAAAATAGTGCAATATATGGAAATAAATTTGATTGGTGTTTATATTTCTCATATTAAACTAATCAAATTAATTGTTGCTTCACTTTTACACTCGTAACTACAAGCTTGTAAAGTGTTCTGGAAATGCAATAAGCTCTGGGAATGTCTTACGACAGAAAGCTTACGTTTACAACATTTACGTTGTATAATGTAAGTTAATTTATTCACCTTGTTAGACTTCTTTCGCCTGATGCAATACCATCCCACACTTGAACAAGAATATGCGTTCCCTATTGATTGTCAAGCGATTGCTTTTTCACGTGTTTCTTCACCGAGAGGGAAGTGTGAATGATCGGGATAATAGCATTAGGCCAGGCAAACATAGCATCAGGTGAAGTTTGTTGGTTTCACGTTGCATCATTTAAACACCTCCTTATTTAGACAATGAATGTGTTCAATTTGTACAAAAGTGTATCAAATCTATAAACATGGACGGATTTAGCAGGTTTTCAGGGGGGGGGGGGCTATCTCCTATCCTGGGGTATAGAATATTTTTTTGGAATACAGTGCTTAAAAACTTCTTTTTAGACTATTTTGAGCACCCATTTTGAATAGGAATTAAGGACTACTATATGCTTTACCCAAAAATGAAATTTTATTATATAACAAATTGTAGCAAATAATTCATAAAAATGAACTATATACTGTACTGTAAATTTTGAATAGCCTTATTCTATAAACTTATTTCACTTTGTTTCACTAAATTAGAACAACTATACAAAACTCTCACAAACGTATAGTAGGCCTGTACATTTCTAGCCAGACTCTGCCGCGCTGTAGAAAAAAAGGTAAAAAAGAAAAAGGTAAGGCCTGACGCTCTTAGGCCGTTGAAGAAATGTAGGTATTTCACGGAAATACCCGAATAGCCTCGGAATACTAAACCAGATTTTAATTATATCAAACTAAAATATAGAACTTGCACTTCATCATACAAAATCATTATACAAATATATCGAATTGTAATAGATACATCGATTTAAAATATGCTTCCTCGTGGGTTGAAAACTGTCCAATTGCAAGGATTTGCAGAAAACTTCATATCTAAGAATTGACGAATGATTGGAAGACCGTGGTAGAAAGTTTAAATCTTGACGAATCCAATGGTGTCCTTACCTTCTTCTCAAAATAAGTCTGTCTACGGTTATGGCCTTTAAAAAATTACGAGTTTGAGTCATTTCCTTGTGCTTTCTTGAGCGGCATCAGTTGATTTAGACAAATACAATTTTACAACGATGATTACATAAGTAAATGTATGTTTTACAAAAATTTGTAAATACATAAATTAAAGTTTAAAACATTTCCTTTCCAGTGGTTTTTGTTTGACTGGATTGTATAATATTTAGTGGGTGAAATTATTATCTCCCATAGGCCTACTATGTTATTGTCTGAAACCACTCAATTGAGCAGTCTGCAGTTTAGAGGCTACAAAAATTGTAATAACCAAACGGTGTGGGCTGTAGCCCCCCTTGTATCCGCCAATGTCTATAAAACGAAAATGGCATTATAAGTCAATAGCCTAAAAGAAAAATAGTGCAACTGAATAGAAAATGTGTACTTACATAGTAAAAGAGATAAAATGAATAAACCAAAGGCCAAATGAAAGTTAGGCCAAGTTTTAAAGGAATATGTAGGTTGCTTTTCATAGTTGTAGGGAAATATAGGTTTAGTCTAGTACTTTTAAGCTCACACGACCTAGCAAGTGATTTTTACCCTATCAAATTGCCTTTGACCAACCGGTTCTAAGTCTAATTTTCATCAGGAAAGCACGCACCTCAGCCTAGTTGTATTTGAATCTCGCAAGCTTAGCACGGCAGCCGCTAGGTAGCGAGATTTTACGGCAAGTGTGAGTGAGAAAGAGAAAATGAGCCAGACATTCTCTGTCTCACTCAAGCCTGGCGCGGAGGATTGTTGAGTCACAGACGGGTGTAAATTTTAAGCCAGCGCTGCCTAACGGCTGCCGCGCTAAGCAACCAGGCTAACTATTCTCCATAAGCGTTGCGCTTCTTATACTTTCTGTATTCATTGCTATTACAGACCTTCGATAGCATGAAGTAGCTCTGCTAGTGGTGGGGGGGGGAGGCGCAACAGTTTAAAATGCCTAGGGCACTTGGTAAGGTTAAAATCGGCCCTGATTCCTTTGACCCACTTCGAAATCCTGGTATAACACCACTAAAAACTGTTTCATGTGGGTATGTGTTTACAGAGTTAATCTTCTTTATTTACACTATCTTCGAGAAAGGTCTCGTGCAAGTCTGGTCCAGGTGTGGATGGTGAGACTAAATTGTGCTGTCATCAGTGTCAGTCCAATGTCCAGTGGCATTAGAGTGTCACACTATAATTTTGGTACACTACATCGTCTCATCACTAGGCCTACTCATAATGATAAAGACAAGTAACAATGGACTACATTTATTTATTTATTCCATAACATTTTTCTCAAATACTATAGTATATTGTTTTAGCTTGGATGCTTCTTCTAACTAATCTATACTAATATTATAAAAAGGTAAAGTTTTTTTTTCTATGTAGGGAGTAATCTCTGGAACTACTAAACCGATTGAAAAATTTGTTTTATAAAAAGCTACAGTATCCCTGAGTAATATAGGCTATAATTCATTTCGATAAAAATCTTTTTTATTCCAATATTTGTAAATTTAGTGAAAAAATTCTTAGGTTAGACCTTGACTGATAAACCAACACATGTATTTACATTTATTCCCATATCAACCAATTGGATAAAATAACAGATAAAATAGCTGTTTGCTCCAATATTTCCATTAACAGCTGATTTCAAACTTTAAATCAATTATTTTTTTATTTCTAGCTCTTAGGTTAGGGTTTTAAAGTGTACACCTGAGCCTTGCTGGTTCTTCTAACCATTATTATAACTACTGTTATGAAATATACGAAATAATTAGATTTGAACATTTAATATTATTTAGCACTTAGCTTTGGGGTTATTATTAATCCTACACCTTTAATATAAAGAAAACATAACATGATTATGTGTATAGAAGGTTCCAACGGGATTGGCGTGTGGGGCATGCAAGGTTTTCCCCTAGTTTTAAATAAAAGAAAACTGTATTATCTAATTACTTTTGCATCCCTATCTTGTTCTCCTCAACAGAGTATCTGCAAGAAAACCGCCACTCCCTGTAGATTTAATAGTAGATGATGTTTCCATTACATTCAGAATGTTTTTATGTTAAATAAAGTATGTTGCACATGTACGTTAGTAAAGTTGTTTAAAAATAATAGTGCTAATATATTTTTTCAGTAGCTTTCCAATCTTCACCCATTTACGCTTGTCACGATGTGCGTTAAATTTTGATTAATAGATTCTTCTAGACTATCTATACGCAGAACCCGAAAAACAAAACGAGTAATAGCCCACATCGCTTTAAAACAAGCCAAGATATTCGAACCCGGAATCTTCTGATCAAGAAGATTCCACACTACCACTATGTTACAAAACATCACTTTAGATACTTGCCACCGTATTGCCTATCCAGCCCCTTTTCCTCTCGCAGTTAATATACTGCAATGCAAGCCATGCGATTTGCTGTTTATTTCCTCGTTTTTGTTTATTTAGTACTAATAAGTACATGTAGTACTTTTAATAAGCTATAACATTAAACAGATTCAATGTGACTTCATAATTGTAGGTGGGGTAGGAGATGTGATATTAAAGTAGGAGATTAACTAATAAATATTATTATTATTAGTTAGAGAGACAATTATTCGATTGATTTCGAACAAATTTGCACAAAACACGTCTATTAGGCCTGTATAGATGCACGGAAAAAGGTTTTGAAAAATTTTGAA
>JAGFPH010012169.1:0-16643 GCA_018207615.1 Philaenus spumarius | reverse complement strand
TTCAAAATTTTTCAAAACCTTTTTCCGTGCATCTATACAGGCCTAATAGACGTGTTTTGTGCAAATTTGTTCGAAATCAATCGAATAATTGTCTCTCTAACTAATAATAATAATATTTATTAGTTAATCTCCTACTTTAATATCACATCTCCTACCCCACCTACAATTATGAAGTCACATTGAATCTGTTTAATGTTATAGCTTATTAAAAGTACTACATGTACTTATTAGTACTAAATAAACAAAAACGAGGAAATAAACAGCAAATCGCATGGCTTGCATTGCAGTATATTAACTGCGAGAGGAAAAGGGGCTGGATAGGCAATACGGTGGCAAGTATCTAAAGTGATGTTTTGTAACATAGTGGTAGTGTGGAATCTTCTTGATCAGAAGATTCCGGGTTCGAATATCTTGGCTTGTTTTAAAGCGATGTGGGCTATTACTCGTTTTGTTTTTCGGGTTCTGCGTATAGATAGTCTAGAAGAATCTATTAATCAAAATTTAACGCACATCGTGACAAGCGTAAATGGGTGAAGATTGGAAAGCTACTGAAAAAATATATTAGCACTATTATTTTTAAACAACTTTACTAACGTACATGTGCAACATACTTTATTTAACATAAAAACATTCTGAATGTAATGGAAACATCATCTACTATTAAATCTACAGGGAGTGGCGGTTTTCTTGCAGATACTCTGTTGAGGAGAACAAGATAGGGATGCAAAAGTAATTAGATAATACAGTTTTCTTTTATTTAAAACTAGGGGAAAACCTTGCATGCCCCACACGCCAATCCCGTTGGAACCTTCTATACACATAATCATGTTATGTTTTCTTTATATTAAAGGTGTAGGATTAATAATAACCCCAAAGCTAAGTGCTAAATAATATTAAATGTTCAAATCTAATTATTTCGTATATTTCATAACAGTAGTTATAATAATGGTTAGAAGAACCAGCAAGGCTCAGGTGTACACTTTAAAACCCTAACCTAAGAGCTAGAAATAAAAAAATAATTGATTTAAAGTTTGAAATCAGCTGTTAATGGAAATATTGGAGCAAACAGCTATTTTATCTGTTATTTTATCCAATTGGTTGATATGGGAATAAATGTAAATACATGTGTTGGTTTATCAGTCAAGGTCTAACCTAAGAATTTTTTCACTAAATTTACAAATATTGGAATAAAAAAGATTTTTATCGAAATGAATTATAGCCTATATTACTCAGGGATACTGTAGCTTTTTATAAAACAAATTTTTCAATCGGTTTAGTAGTTCCAGAGATTACTCCCTACATAGAAAAAAAAACTTTACCTTTTTATAATATTAGTATAGATTAGTTAGAAGAAGCATCCAAGCTAAAACAATATACTATAGTATTTGAGAAAAATGTTATGGAATAAATAAATAAATGTAGTCCATTGTTACTTGTCTTTATCATTATGAGTAGGCCTAGTGATGAGACGATGTAGTGTACCAAAATTATAGTGTGACACTCTAATGCCACTGGACATTGGACTGACACTGATGACAGCACAATTTAGTCTCACCATCCACACCTGGACCAGACTTGCACGAGACCTTTCTCGAAGATAGTGTAAATAAAGAAGATTAACTCTGTAAACACATACCCACATGAAACAGTTTTTAGTGGTGTTATACCAGGATTTCGAAGTGGGTCAAAGGAATCAGGGCCGATTTTAACCTTACCAAGTGCCCTAGGCATTTTAAACTGTTGCGCCTCCCCCCCCCACCACTAGCAGAGCTACTTCATGCTATCGAAGGTCTGTAATAGCAATGAATACAGAAAGTATAAGAAGCGCAACGCTTATGGAGAATAGTTAGCCTGGTTGCTTAGCGCGGCAGCCGTTAGGCAGCGCTGGCTTAAAATTTACACCCGTCTGTGACTCAACAATCCTCCGCGCCAGGCTTGAGTGAGACAGAGAATGTCTGGCTCATTTTCTCTTTCTCACTCACACTTGCCGTAAAATCTCGCTACCTAGCGGCTGCCGTGCTAAGCTTGCGAGATTCAAATACAACTAGGCTGAGGTGCGTGCTTTCCTGATGAAAATTAGACTTAGAACCGGTTGGTCAAAGGCAATTTGATAGGGTAAAAATCACTTGCTAGGTCGTGTGAGCTTAAAAGTACTAGACTAAACCTATATTTCCCTACAACTATGAAAAGCAACCTACATATTCCTTTAAAACTTGGCCTAACTTTCATTTGGCCTTTGGTTTATTCATTTTATCTCTTTTACTATGTAAGTACACATTTTCTATTCAGTTGCACTATTTTTCTTTTAGGCTATTGACTTATAATGCCATTTTCGTTTTATAGACATTGGCGGATACAAGGGGGGCTACAGCCCACACCGTTTGGTTATTACAATTTTTGTAGCCTCTAAACTGCAGACTGCTCAATTGAGTGGTTTCAGACAATAACATAGTAGGCCTATGGGAGATAATAATTTCACCCACTAAATATTATACAATCCAGTCAAACAAAAACCACTGGAAAGGAAATGTTTTAAACTTTAATTTATGTATTTACAAATTTTTGTAAAACATACATTTACTTATGTAATCATCGTTGTAAAATTGTATTTGTCTAAATCAACTGATGCCGCTCAAGAAAGCACAAGGAAATGACTCAAACTCGTAATTTTTTAAAGGCCATAACCGTAGACAGACTTATTTTGAGAAGAAGGTAAGGACACCATTGGATTCGTCAAGATTTAAACTTTCTACCACGGTCTTCCAATCATTCGTCAATTCTTAGATATGAAGTTTTCTGCAAATCCTTGCAATTGGACAGTTTTCAACCCACGAGGAAGCATATTTTAAATCGATGTATCTATTACAATTCGATATATTTGTATAATGATTTTGTATGATGAAGTGCAAGTTCTATATTTTAGTTTGATATAATTAAAATCTGGTTTAGTATTCCGAGGCTATTCGGGTATTTCCGTGAAATACCTACATTTCTTCAACGGCCTAAGAGCGTCAGGCCTTACCTTTTTCTTTTTTACCTTTTTTTCTACAGCGCGGCAGAGTCTGGCTAGAAATGTACAGGCCTACTATACGTTTGTGAGAGTTTTGTATAGTTGTTCTAATTTAGTGAAACAAAGTGAAATAAGTTTATAGAATAAGGCTATTCAAAATTTACAGTACAGTATATAGTTCATTTTTATGAATTATTTGCTACAATTTGTTATATAATAAAATTTCATTTTTGGGTAAAGCATATAGTAGTCCTTAATTCCTATTCAAAATGGGTGCTCAAAATAGTCTAAAAAGAAGTTTTTAAGCACTGTATTCCAAAAAAATATTCTATACCCCAGGATAGGAGATAGCCCCCCCCCCCTTGAAAACCTGCTAAATCCGTCCATGTTTATAGATTTGATACACTTTTGTACAAATTGAACACATTCATTGTCTAAATAAGGAGGTGTTTAAATGATGCAACGTGAAACCAACAAACTTCACCTGATGCTATGTTTGCCTGGCCTAATGCTATTATCCCGATCATTCACACTTCCCTCTCGGTGAAGAAACACGTGAAAAAGCAACCGCTTGACAATCAATAGGGAACGCATATTCTTGTTCAAGTGTGGGATGGTATTGCATCAGGCGAAAGAAGTCTAACAAGGTGAATAAATTAACTTACATTATACAACGTAAATGTTGTAAACGTAAGCTTTCTGTCGTAAGACATTCCCAGAGCTTATTGCATTTCCAGAACACTTTACAAGCTTGTAGTTACGAGTGTAAAAGTGAAGCAACAATTAATTTGATTAGTTTAATATGAGAAATATAAACACCAATCAAATTTATTTCCATATATTGCACTATTTTTGCGATCTCAAAACTCCATTCTAAAAGGAAAGTTCTTAAAAGATAATTGAATTATTAGTTATGACAATGAACTGATGAAAGTGAATATGGTTTGAAGGTGCCTTATATAACACTATAGCAGGTACCCGTAGCTTTCCGCCTCATAGTGAGTTTAGTCCAAATGTATCAATGTTTCATGTTTCGAAGCGCAACCAGTGTCCACCTTCCTTATGTTAAAAATTTTACATCTCTACTTACATTGTTAAACAAGTAGTGGTTGCCATTGCTCTATTTTACCCTTAGATGCAAGTAATTGCCAGTGCATTACTGTTCTTATTTACTACTTATGAAGCAATCGGGTAAACAACAGCTCTTTAGCTCATGGGAAGGATAATAATGGGAAACTATATCTGTATACATAACCACATTAACTAGAAGAAGTTTGATAGGAATGCTCCTTTCAACAAGAGAGTAATAATTAATAAAACCAATTTTTGTTTATTCATTCCAAAATGACGGGGGAAAAAGAATTCACAATCACTCAAGATTTTTATATTGTGTTTTTTGTGTCGTGGATAAATAAGATCACAGATAAAATATAACTCTACTCGAATAGTACCACGAGAACATAACATTAGCCAAAGTTCAGTGATTCGGACATTGAAAATGGCAAATTTCAAACCCTTCAAGATTCATCTGGCGCAAGAACTTAATGAAGACGACTTTGATCGAAGAATTGAGTTCTACGAAGTTATCATGAACAATGTTAGTGCAAATCCTAATTTATTGAATAAAGTTGTTTTCAGTGATGAGGCCACATTCTTCTTGAATGTAGATGTGAATCGCTATAATTGTCGGAATTGAAATTATGAAAATCCAAGCTGGTATTATGGGGCACATACTCACTATCCAGTCAAAGTAAATGTGTAATTGGTGGACGATTGACATTGCCTATTTTTATTAACCGCAATTTAAACGCAGAGAAATTGAAAGGTTGATTGTAGAAGATATCATTCCAAATATTCAAAACGTCGTTGGCCCAAACTTCCACAGCATTTGGTTTCAACAAGATTTCAAGCCCCATCTCATTTTGGCATTCGGGTTCGACAAATTTTAAATGAATTTTTCCTGGAAGATGGATAGGACGAAGTTGTGAGTAGAATTGCCACCGAGATTACCCGAATTGACGCCATTAGATTACTTGATATTGAGTACAATAATAAGCCGCAAGATATCAAAGACTTACAGAATAGTATTCAAGAAGCAGTACAAACTGTCACTGAAAAATCGTTAAATATTGCAGTATTATGATTTTACAACAGACTGGCACACTATAACAAATAACAAAAGGAGGACATTTCGAGCATCTTTTAAATTGAAATATTAATAAATAAGTTAAATGTAAGTTAATGCACTAATTGTTTAATGAATAATTTTTCAATTTATTTAATAGTATCCACTTCATAGTTTTGACAAAATTAATTTATTAGCAACTGTACACTTCCTTGAACTACTGTACCGAAGTATTTATTTTAAAAAGCCCAAAACTTAATCAGCCTCCATTTTGGATACAGGCTGAATACATTTACATTTTGAAGAAATGTAAATTGAAACAAAGCCTAATTAGCCTAATTTTGGAATTGGCTCAACTTGCGTCAGCGGTTCAGCTTCGTGATCAAGTTATTTATCAACATCCCGTTCATAACATGATATTTTGATGAATATGTAGAGGTGGTTTAGACAGAGGAACTTAAAAACTGTGCTTCTTGTTATATTTTTAAACTAGAGTGGTATTGTATATCGTCCATCAGCAAAATAACAAAATCCAACATTTTTTCTCTATAGTACGAGTCATTAAATCGAAAAGAGCGTAATATAGTGGGCATAACGAATTCGTACGTTCATTTCTTATAACATTTACCAATACACCAATACCTTCAATAAAGAATGAGCCATTCATTACCAATATACCATCCATATCAGTCTCTCACAGACGGAGGCAATCTCTCTTCACTTCTGTCAAATACAATTGTGCCGCCCACCCTCCCTCTACAGTAGCGCAAGCATGAATAGAATGTGAAAAATCTTTAAGCTAAATTATCAGGATTTAATTTTAGAAAATTACTTAAATTTTTTATTAAATAAGCTATAAACCAACACGCTTTATCATCAAAATATTTTACATGTTTTCATAAAATATGTTATTATATCTGCATAATACATGAAATGTAATATTTTTCCAAACGTAAGTCAGTTTTATAACTCGTCAGTCGCTGATCTGATGTTGATACTATTTTCAGAGGATTGAGATAAAGTCTAACTTACATTACAATATTCCAGCTTCTGGTTGGCTAAGGAGAAGATACATCAATGACAAGATTTTAATTGGGTTTATCTACAGGGTGTTCAGCAAATCGAAACGTATTTCCCTCTCCAATTTAAATTTAAGGAAATCAATGTCCCCCATACGTTAATACTCCTTGGTGAAAACACATCATTTTTACTAAATTTTAGATATTAAGCTATGAGAAACACAAAATATATATGTTTATGACAATGCTTTCAAAAACTTTATCCGATAAAGTAATTAAAATCAAAATTTGTTCACATGATCTTTGTACAGTTTCAATTAGGGAAAGGGAAAATTGATATGCTTTGATAATGATTAGATAAAATAATGTTTAGCCAATTGTAACTTAGGGGTGTTTAGGGGTGGTAAAAACTAAAAAAGAGTTCCCTCTTTATAAATCTGTTGAAAACATTTTTGGAATGGGAGTTGCTAAACTTATAAACATTTCTGTTCTTAAAAGTAGAAAACATTTTCTTATGACTAAGTGAAAATATATATTTTGTCAGGGGTATAAAAATCTTTTTGGAGAGGGTGGGGGGATCTATAATATCCTACCCGTGGAAGTTCAGGAAAGTACATCTTTGGTACATTTTTCAAAATAGTCGTTCCCAATAGAAAATGTTGAATAAATTTTAAAGTAAGAGTTGTAGAATGTCGTTGATTTTTGGAGTTGAGTTTATATTAATACAGCTATGTGAGTCCTATATGGAGTCCAAGTGTTAAGCTCAATTTTCTATTGCATCCTTTAAATGTATATTCTGAGTGATACAAACGTAAGGCCGCCCCTTAATTAAAAAATTGTTGCACATATCAACTTTCAGGAACCTAATCAATTTAAAAAAAAAATATTTTATTATGATTTGAAAAAATGAATCCGCTATCTTGAATGTAACTTTATTTTTTATAAATGGGAAGGTGATCGTGTGATACATCAATTCGAAGTAGAATTTAAAGAGAAAACCAACTGTGAAATTTGCACATTCATGCCTTTAACCGATTAAAAATGGCAGCCGAAACACCAACGAAATCGTGTTTTTCGAATTTGCCGTACTATTTTTTAAATATAATTAATATAATTTTTTTGTTCAGAATTAAATAAGCATTCAAACTATAAGCCACATAACGATAATTGGGAGTATTTTTTTGAACCACTCGAAAAAATAAAAATGGCTGTAATTCAAAAATTTTAAATGGCAAGGTAGGTCATGTGCCATTTTGTTTTAAAAGGGTTATTTAAAATGAACACATTTTGTATTCAATAATTTTTCCTATCCTATAGTTAACTAGAAATAATTTAAAATTTGATTTTTTTTTTGGGGAAATTGTTAAACAAAATTATTTTTATAAAATAAAATGATCTAAAATTAAGGTATTGATGACAAGTATTGAAATGTATTTTCGGTGTTGTACAAAAGGAAAGTATTCTAAATGACTATTTCTCCAAATCAGTTGTTTTTATAATGATGTGTTGTAATTAATGTTTATAATCAGCTGTTATTTTTATAATTATGTGTTGTAATCAATGTTTATAATCAGTTGTTATTTTTATAATTATGTGTTGTAATCAATGTTTATAATCAGCTGATCAACAATAGACTTCGTTAACATATCAAAATACATTGTTTGTGGTTTATATTAGCTTTCCTTCTCGTGTGTATGGTATTAATAATTTGTGCAACGATTTTTCAAGTAAGTTAACTATTTTCTTCTTTCGATGCATATTTTAATAATGTCTCTCAGTGAACACGAAAGAATAACAATTTTAATGATGAGAGGCTTTAGAGATAGAAAGAGGTCATACAGTGACGTAACCGACCTGTTCAATGTTACTTTTCGTTCCTATTTCAAAACGTACCGTTTCGAGAACTGTTCCGCGTTTTGAAGAAACAGGCAACGTTCAGAATAAATCAAGAAGTGGAAGACCCAAAACCACTACTTGCGATGGTGAATCTTTGGACGTATTACAATCGTTTATTGAAGATCCTCATTCGTCTACTCGAAAAGTAGCACTAGATCACGATGTCAGTCAACATTCTGTTAAAAAAAGCCGTACAAAGTGCATTTAGTGCAGGAACTCTCCGATGAAGATTTCGATCGTAGAATGGAGTTCTGCGAAATTGTGATGGCTAAAATCGATGATGATAGTAATTTATCTATATAGAATAGCTTTCAGCGATGGGGCAACTTTTTTTTATTAAATGATGAAATAAACAAACAAAATGGTAATACTCTTAACTTTGTTTCCAAAATGAGTAGATAACTTTAAATATGAATGGTTAAAATAATGTTTATCTGCCTAAGCATCGCCTATTTTTCACATATTCTGACGTTAGATATTATTATTGTATTTGGATAACCCTTTTATTATTCATGATCTATGATATTATCTCTTAATAATATGTAATTAAAAAGTCGTTTATAAAACACAAGTTTATCACCAAATGTAAACAATGCGTTATTAGCGAATTTCCTTAGGAAAAATGAGCTATACAGCGGCCCTTATGGTAAGACTCAAGGTCGGGAGTAGCAAATGAGCACCGATCATGGTCCCCAGAACTCGTTTTGGGGTGTCATTAAAAATCGCATATATATATATATATAATATGTGTTCGCACTCTAGCGGCCGCATTTTAAGTCCGATTTGGTCCAAATTTCGTACACGTGTTGGTTGTCTATGTCGCTCGGATGAGTTCGTTAGCCAAAAAAATCCAACAACCGGAAGTACGTTTTTTCACAGAAAGTAACTATTTTTTGAGATTTTTACTACGAGAATTAAGTTATTTTATAGTTTTTTCTTTAAATATAAATTTAGGATGTTATTCTGAAATTTTTGTTTTTTACACGACCTTATAGCTCGTTTGATTCCCCCAAAATCGATCAAAACGTAAAATACTATAAAAGTACCCGGTTCGAAGCCAAGTGGTGCAAACTCGCGAGGCCATTAGGCACAAACAAATTCTAATATATTGCGTACACACAGACAGCTGTTCAACGCCTTCGTGAGTAGACCTATTTCCCAAATTGTTGATTGAAACCCTAAAACATAGGAATATAAATTTAATTTTGGAAATTTGCTCAACTCACGTCAGCGGTTCAGCTGCGTGGTCGAATTATTTTTAAGTCGAAGAAATACAAATTTCATTACAATACAATAGATTGTATTAAAGATTACATCCTTATAAAAGATACGTTTTTCCTGTTGAGGTTAAAACAAATGTTAGCAGGTGGTCTAAAGGGAACCTGTCACAGTAGATAAATGAAATGCATTATAGGTGATGGGACCACGCCCTGAAGTCCATAACTCATAACATCGTACCTTGATGGGACTACTTATTGAATTAAGACAGAAGTTGAGATCACATCGAATATTTCAAAACAATAGAAGATGTGCAGTTCAAATAGCGTTAAGTGTTCGAAAAAGCCATAGAAAAATAATAATTTGATTCCAAGTTTATGTTTCATTAAGCTTATTCAAAAGGGTACGAGTTATTGGGTGTTTAAAAAAAGGGTGAAGAATTATAGCATGGGCTTTACTTTTATGAAAAATGTTACCTCTACGATTTAGAAGCTACGATTTGGATGATGACGTTCTGTTTTTAGTAAATTATTTATTTTCACTAGCTTTTAACTAAAATAATTAACATCTCTACAAATATGCAATTGTATAATGCATAAATATTAAAATCAAAGAGTTTAATTTTAAATTGTCGTGCATAAAGAGTTTTTTGCTAAATTATTTCTTTTAAAATTTGTTTGTATGAACCATTAAAAAATGAGTCCACTTTTTCAAGATTGAAAAAATCTGTTAAAATTAAAAACAATACTATTACGATCCTAGACTCCGTTAGGATACACTAGGCTCCTAGACTCCGTGTTATAGAAACACTAGGGGAAACCCCTGCATGATTCGCACGAAAACTACGTTGGAACTTTCTATACACATAATCATGTTATGTTTTCGTTGTAATAAAGGTGTAGTATTAATAATAACACCAAAGCTAAGATGGTAAATAATGTTAAATGTTCAAATCAAATTATTCCATATATTTTATAGTAGCAGTTATAATAAAGGTCAAAAGAACAAGCAAGGCTCTGGTCTACACTTTAATAAAAACCTAACCTAAAAGTTAGAAATACAAATAGTTGCTTGAATGTTTGAAATCAGCTGTTAATGGAAATATTGGAGCAAACAGCTGTTTTAACTGTTATTTTATTCAATTGGATGCTATTGTAATGAATGTAAAAACATCCAAGAAATATGTGTTGGTTCATCAGTCTAGGCCTAACCTAAGAATTTTTTCCGACTAAATTTACAAATATTGAAATAAAAAATGTTTTTATCAAAATTAATTACAGCCTACTATGTTACTCAGGGATAGCGAAGCTTTTATTGTTAAAAATATTTTTCCAATCGGTTCAGTAGGTCTAGAGATTACCCCCTACAAACAAACAAACAAAACAAATTTGACCTCTTTACAATATTAGAATAGATTAGGATGTAACATACTGATTTGTTATTTTTAAATTCCTATTTTTATTAAGGGTTTATTATCTAGCTTTAAGGAAAGTATAACAATCAACATTTTTTATAGAGGTCGTTACTAAATTTTCACTCCCTGGCAGCTCACGGCAAAAAGTAAATCTATGATACTTTTTCTATGTATGTTGTAAGAAATAAATTTAAAAATTTTCAGCTCACTAACTTTAAGGAAAGTATAACAATTCGTTTGTATTGTTTCAGGGGTTGTATTACATTTTCACCCTTTAGCAACACGCGTCAAAATACAAATCTAGTTTACTTTTTCTATGTATCTTGTAAGAAATAAATTAACAAAATTTCAGCTCTCTAGCTTAAGGGAAGTATGACAATTAATATTTTTTGTTTTAGGGGTTGTTTCAAACCTTAAACCAAAATTAATCTACCCTATGTTACTCAGGGATAGTGTAGCTTTTTATTAGTAAAACTATTTTTTCTTTTGGGATATCAAACTTAGTGCCCCAAAATCCGTAGAAAAATAATTTTTGAGTTCTGTTTAGGCTGTTAAAACGTACGCGGGTTAATTTGCTTTATAACGACTCACAATTTCACTGTTATAATTTTAATCATTCTAAAGAAATTAGACTGTGTCTCACAAGCAGACTAGTAATCAAACAAGTTATTAAAATAATGGTCTTTAAAAAGGTCATTTTACTTTTGCAGCGGGCATTTTACTCGGAGTATCTTAGGTTTTAAATAGATATATAGTTTTTGTATGTTTATTTGTACGATGTTAAATTGCTTGTATAGTTTTGTCTGTTTTATTTGTATTATATTGTGCTCATTTGTACAATGTATGTTAGTTGTATATGTGCCAACTAAAATGTTTATTGCTGCAATGCTCTTTGTATACCAAATGAAGTTAAATAAAACTAAAACTAATCTGATGGTTGTAATTAAGCCCCATTGTATATATATGTAGACACGATACTGCAATACAACACTAACTTTTATTACACTCAAGTGTATTGCAAATGTAATATCCAATGATGTCACTAATAGCCACAAAAACAAAAGCAATTTTGAACATGATCGTCTAACGAAGCAGCACGGGCTTAGGGCTTATCTGTGCTGTTAGATGTAGAGAGGAAGTAGAGAATATTTTTCTACATTCTACATGCACATACAACGTTAGGTTAATGTAGAAAGTGATTTGTGACTTACTTATCAGTTGTTTCCTTAGCAAGCCGCTGCCGTGTGAGCACTCTCGCAGCTTTAGATGTAATCTGTAAATAATTGCGTGCCGTATTACGTCGCGAACAAAATGTCTTCTCGCATAATGTACACATTTGGGATCCTATTTGTTTGAAAATCAAAAATATATTAACAATGATTTTAATGAACCGTTGCTTAGCAATATGTTTTATTTCCAGATACACAAGCTACGTTCTTTTTTAAACTGTACTAATCACAGTAACTAGTTATTAATGATTGGTTTTAGTAACTTTTAAGTTAATGAGTAGCGTGTGAGAAGATGTATTTTAAAATGGTTTAAAATAATAGAAAAAATAATATTAAAACTGTAATGTCTCAAATCTCAGTAATACAAAACGTTCATTTATGACAGCCTAGTGTTATAGCCTAGAGAACCCTATGTCAATATATAAATAAACACCAGTAACAATCCTATAAAGAAATGAAAGCCAGATACTAAATTAGAAGCACTATATTTATTATTTCTGTAAAATTTGTCAAAATCACTATACAAAAACTCAAGATGGTTAAAAACGTATTTAGTTAAGTTATGTCAGCCATATTTGTAGGTTACTAAACGATTGTAAACACGAGTCAAGTAAAAGACCAATAATGTACCATGTAATTTAAATTATAAACGAAAACACGATAATCCAATGTGTAGAACGTATTCTAAATTTAAGAAAATATTTATAAAATAATTAATAGTTAATTATACACCATAGACTATTATTACTCTTAAAATATTCACAATGATTAGTTTAACATATGACACAAGTAGTACAACATACACCAGAATTAAAAGGAAGTAATTATTTAATCGGGTAAATTAAAATTATTACAAGTAAATAAATTTAAGACTTGAAACGCAAGAACAAATTAATCCCATAATTGTTTTGGCCGACAAAGAAATATTTCAGGTATAAAAATCCATCAAAAACTATTGTAAAGTGAAGAACAGGGACGCCATCATGGAAAACAACAGGGACGCCATCATGGAAAACAACAGTGACGTCATAACGCATAACATCACGTGAACGCAATCAACGAATCAAACGAATGAATACAGATTTTCGGATTCTAAGATAGAGGCGGAAGAAAGGAACCCGGCTACATCGTTTGAAAGTGAAGCCAAAAATCAGTACAATTGAAGAACTAAGCGTGGGTGGACGTAACGAATACAATGAAGAAGTGACGCCTTTGTTTCATAAAAAGTGTAGTCAAAATGTACAATAACTCGATATTTATCCATATGTGCAACCAAAACTGATAAGTACCTTTTCAAAGAACAGCGATTAAGATTAATATCTACAGGAAATTATTTAAATTAAATAAAAGAACTTACCTTCTTCCTATCCAATTCCTTACGACATCATGTCATAAATTATTAACTTCATGTTTGAACTCATAATTGCGTATATTTTAAATGAGATAATTACAGCAGCACGAGTACCCCTAACCCGAGATTAACTTGAATTAAAATCAAATTTAACTAAATTATGTATTGTGGTGATAAAACAAACTTTATTCTATGAAATTTTAATTATTATACTGAGCTAATTCAAACCGGAAATAGACATTCTTTAAAATAGAGATTCTACATCATAATTGAAATAAACCAAATTCGTTCTTTATATCTTATTATAAACCAAAATTATAAACATTATGTACTAATAGATAAATGATTTAATTATATTAAACCAAAATTTGTTAAAATTAAACTTGTACTTATTTCAAAGATAATATAATTGAGATTGAACTTAGTAGGTTTCAATTATAGTACCTATAGGCTACTACAGTAGAATAAGAAATAGTATTATAAGTTTAGCTTCCGAATAGTGGGGGCCTTATAAAAGGAAAAGAATTAATAGTTATATATTATAACTTTGCTCCACAACGTATGGACATTTGAATATCGACAAAAGAAATAAATAAATATATACAAATTTCATAAATTAAATTATAAAACACAGTATTAATATAATATTTCTTTAATGTTAACATATGTTTAATTCTGTTAAAATAATATTTGGGCAAAATAATATTGCATCTGCTTTGAGACGGAAAAGGAGGTTATACAATATATGACATAATATTTAGTTTAACCAAATCCTTGACTCACTCATCACAAAATAATGCTAGGTAAGAAAAGATTTTTTCCTACAGCTGTTTAATAAACATTTTTTTGGTACCACCAGAAGTTTTCTACGATGTCTGTGAGTGCTTATATCGGGTATACAGGAAAACAGACACACAAAATTACCGCATGATTTCACTACTTCGACATTCTAATGCGAGCCGAAGTAATATATAAAGCATTTAAACAATCGCCAAATAACATTCTCAATGACAAGTTCTTACTATACGAGACGGTGAGACATGACTAGCTGATATGACCAACTTAATCTACTTAACTTGGCCTAAACAAATGCCAGTAGTTCGCGGACCATGAAACGGTGTGCACCTAATAAACAGTCTAAATCTACACACGTGTAGATAATTGTATTTGTGTGTGTACTCTTGTCTGTTTTATCAAAATTTTCACGACCTCTACGGAGGGATCTACTGAAGATGGAGTTTCGGCTCCGAAACGCGTCTTTGTAATAAGACAGAAAAGAAGTCACATGACGGTACCAATAAGGTACCGATAATAATTTATTACTATATATTAGTTATTTTCTACTTATAAACCAGTCAAAATAGACGTTCAAAGTGTGAAAAATGTAAACAGGTCTACAGTTCATTAAAATGTTTTTAAAACGAACAAGTCAATAGTTTTCTAAAGATATTTAAACGGTTGTTAAAAATTTATGCTTTTTTTTTATGAAAATGCATATTTTCCTTTGAACTTAAAATTAATAAACGGTATCAGTTAACTGACACAAACTTTCTCCCAACTTACTGTAGTCAAAATAATATTGTTTTCAATCATTTTATTTATTACTTTTTAGAACAAAACAAAAAAATAATATTCTACCTACGTCAATCGTATAAAAAAATTATTGTCCTAGGCGGGATTCGATCGCGCGACCTTTGAATTACTGGCCGTGATCGCTACCATGATGCTACCCCGTGCGGCCGCCGCCGCGATGCTAGATTGACAACATAAACTTGTTTATTTTTAAACATTTCCCCATAATTATAAAACGCCGAAGTTTTGATAAAAGCGGGTGGTGTCATTTTGTTTGGCATCTTAAGCACTATAAATACTGAAAATTTGATCAAAATCGTTAGAGCCGTATAATGGTACAAAATACCATCACATAACCTCAGCATATTAAAAGTCAAATTGTAAAATTTAAAAGGTACAAATTAAAGTATTTAGGCCTAGCCTCGAATGAAAGGTAAACAAACATAACAAACCTGTTTAGATGCCAATGTTAACATAACCTAATTTAGGCACATCTAAATCAAAAACGTATTAAACAAAGAACTACACCACACCAATAAACACACACTGGAGATTATTTATATGTATATTTAATATTTATTCAAAAAATAAACAAACACTACACCATTACAGTAATCCATGTAACAGAGAAACTGATGTTCAAATGTATAAACAGTCACCAACTATGGACAAATACAAAGCAAGGCCTAGATTAAAATGAGTAACCGATCTATTATGTAACGATCTTATACTTCGAACACAAACAAAATTTACACTTTATTACCAAGATAGTAATGCAAAACATCCTGGAATTATTTGTAATGTATTAATGTTATTGTAAATAAAACTGTATCGAAATTAGTAAAAACTAACCAGATGTAAATAATAATTATGACCGATAGCATGTAATCTCGAACCCAGAGTCAATTTATTATGTCGGTTTAGAAATAAATTCTCTTTTAAGTACATAAACAATGTTTGTACACCAAATGCACAAACAAGTTATAAAAATAATTAAAGTATCAAATATTATCAAATATATAAAAATCTACAACAGCAAAAGTGTAATACGGACTAGCATATAACCTCGAACCCAGAGGGATTTAGCAAGCTGGAATGCGCTGTCAGGAAAAACAGTTCAGTCTGCGCCGATCACACTAAGGAATGAAAAGGGAAGTTGCCGGAGGACATTTTGAATTTCCATAGGAGCGGAAAAGTGGATCCCGCGATGTTCAATTTGAAGAAGATAGCGTCTTTTGAGTCAGTTAGCGTCAGTTCGCTGTAAGCCTAAGTTGACAGTGTGTTTAGACCAACGAATATTAATAAAATTATTGGAAATAAGGAAGATTCAGTGCGAAATTAAATAAATAGTGTGAGCTTTATAATATCAGCTATCCATAACATTAAATTTAAAAGAGATAAAATAAAAAATTGACTGTATAAAAGTAACTTTTGTATTCAAATTGAAAGTGATAAATTCAGTGCCACCAACCAGAACTTGGTATATTCTGGACAGCTCATAATTCAACGTTTTAATACACTTCTAAATTATCTGGACATCTTTAAAAATTAAATCAAATTATTAATTGGAAATTTTGTTTATAAATTATGTTAAATTCATTCTCTAATGCGTATAAGTAAAATAAAGATTGCTCATGCTGCACGAGTTGCCTGACCCCGAGATCATAAATCCTAAATATAACTTAATATAAACAAATCATTACTTTGTGTATTCATGATTGTACATGCAAATTTCTGAGAAAATTGATAAATAAAAAAAAAGAAAAGTTAATCTTGTTGCTCTACGAAAACGTATCTGTCTATTTTATT
>JAGFPH010012168.1:2065-31410 GCA_018207615.1 Philaenus spumarius | reverse complement strand
TCGCCGCATATCTTGACGCTATATTTAAACATTTGCCCTTTATTTTGCTTATGGCAACCTGTTTTTCAATAAATGGTATTTTTATTGTTTTATTATTAATATTAACTTGTACAAATTTGTTTTGCATATTTATTTTGGCCTGAATACTATATAACATATCGCATCCACAAATAATTCGGGATTTTAACCCTTTAGCAACTAGAAACTTTGCGTCTATAAATTCCGTTCCAAATTTAACCCTAATCATTATTTGTTTATTAATTTTTTGGACTTTCCCTTTCAACGCGGTCACCAACTCTAAATTTGAAACTGGCAGCTCCAACATATTAACAAATTCTGCTTTTAATTGCTCTACATAATCCTGCTGAATTACAGAAATTTCTGATCCAGTGTCCAATTCCAATATCGCTACGTTGTTTTCTATTTCTATCAAAATAGTGGGAATTTCATCGATTAAGCTTTCGGCTATAACTCGCTCGTCCGTATCGTTCAACAAATCGTCTCTAATATTGTAGTGTAAGCTACCTATTGCTTTCTTCACACTTAACGCATCTTCACACCTCTCTATTGTTTTATTCGCCGGTCTAGTTTGATTTTGGGTTAATTTGGCTTCATTACATTTTACTTTACTTATTTTATGTACATTAAATTCTCGATTACATTTTTCCGCAGCCCCATCATTCCGATTTCGTTGATCCATTTGCAGGGCCTTATCTACGCGTTTTTTGCAGGCGCTGGATTTGGATTAGGTCTAGACGGATTAGGTCGGTTCGGATTCGGGCGTTGGTTATTATTTGGGTTTTGGTGGAAGGATCGCTGGACAGGTGGGTTCTGATTGGGTTGTGGGCTAGGCCTTTGTTGATATGATTGATTTGGCGCTTGATTAAATCGCGTATTCGGTGTCCTTGCACCGCGTCTCGCCTCTTCCATCATATCAATGTTATTAAGGAAATTAATTGCCTCTTGAATGTTCTCACTGGGCTTACCCATGCTCGCCAACCTTATATGATCATCAAAGTGTTGCATAATCGTAAACACTAAGAAAGCTTCAGGATATTTTGGGTCAAAATCGGATGCCTTATTTATCATACGGCAGAAATAGTCTTTTCGGCTTAACGTACTATTTTCATAATATCTACCATTTTCTATCCTATTTCGCTCGATTTTCTGCTTTTGCAGCGACCAATAGTTTTGTAAAAACCTTTCCCTAAACTCTCCGTATCTCATATCCTCCATTCTGATTACTTGAAACCACTCTCGTGCACTTGATTTTAAATGCATTTCCACTAGTTTAAGCTTCTCACTATCACCCATAAACGGATTAATTTCGTCAATTAAACTTTCTAATTCCCTTAAAAACTGTTTTGGCCGTTCCTGCGCATTGCCATAATATTCCAGCTTCCTTGCATCATTATCATATCTAGGCACCATTATACCTAGGTTACGCGTCCCCATTGACTGACTACCTACTTCCCCTAATTTTTTCTCAACCCTTTCACACCTTTTCTCTATCTTCTTAAAATTTACATCTGTTGTTTCCTTTATTGAGCTCGTGGATTCTTCTAAGTACTTGATTTTTTCATCCATCTGGTCCACTCTATGCTCCAACCTTGAATGCTGCAGGACGCACCTCTCGGTCTCCTCTTCTATTTTGGCTCCAATCTCTCCAATTTTTCCAGAAACTAGTTGGTACAGCTCCCGTTGTTCCTTTTCTCTTGTTGCTTTTTCTTCACGAATCTTTTCGTCCTTCAGCCTCCTTCGTTCCTCTTTACGCTCTCGAGCCTCTTCTTTTTCTTTCTTCTCCATTTCTTTAAGCCTTGCTTACTCCACTCGCCGTTGAATTTCTTCATTTTCTTTTTTCTCCATGCGTTTCCGGTCCTCTTCCATACGTTTCTTTTCTTCTTCCTTATCTTTTTTATACATGTCCATAAAATCCTTTAACTCTTTGCTGGCCATTTTATTTTATTTAATTAACTCGCTTTCTTATTTCACTTAAACTCGTTATATTATTGTTACTATGTCGTGTCGCGTCTTAAAACCACTCAATAATTTTTTATTTTAAACTTTCCTATACAATCTCCCTTTCTAAACACGATTTTACCACAACAAAATATTTTTAACAATAATTATAACTACTCCCACCCTATACACAAACGACTAACGAACCCGGGAAACTTTTGACACAGTATTGATAATAGCAGCCGTATTTTACACACTACACAAAATATCCTTATCCTAACAAATACAATTAAAGCACAAATAATTGTTACGTCGGTCCTTGACTTAATTTAACTTCTGGTTATTTTAACCGTAGCTTAAATCGAGCCAACTAGTTGGGCGCCAAAATTTACAACGCAAACCACGTTTGCCGCTGCAAACTTAAATCACGCCCCTCGTTCGGGACGCAAAAATTTACAACGAAAGCTCTTGTTGTCGGGCCCTACTTTCGGGACACCAAAATCTTCTCAAAGAAACAACTTGCTTTGCTGTAAATTTAAATTACTATCACCTACTGGAAGGCTAAGGCTACTAACTTGTTTCACCTAGGTGATGCAATTTAAGTTGAATAAATTTACTTTACTCTATAAAAGACTTTTTTACAACTTCCAGAATTTAAAACTTTACTAGCTCAGATAATTAATGACTCTTGTTTACTTTTTGTAAATCTCAGAGAAGTGAGAACAGTGGAACCGCCATAGTAACCTATTTGTGCTTTCAAAAACCTTTTCATGTATTCACTACTAATTGTATAAGAACAGGACACAATGGATATACAGTAATACAGGTAAATTTAAAACTCAAGTGAATTTTTTGTTCTGTAAATAAATTATAGTTTTTATTTACCAAATTTGCAAAATAAAATAGACCTTTCAAATAATAATAATCAATTTCTTAGGGTAACTTTCCCTTTAAAACAATAACTTTTAAACACAATTCAAATACAATTATTCTACAGATAGGCAGAACGTTCTAATTTAATTTAATTCAATTTTAATAATGGCTTTTAATTTTATATGGCTTATGATTTGATTTAATTATTAATTTATTTATACTATTTAATGACTCTACTGATTTGAATGAATTTACTTTTTTAATAGATTTTTTCAGATATTAATTTAAAAATTATCCTAACTAACCCAGTATTTGAAACAAATTTACTGACTCTAATTCAGGCAATTTAGGGGACAAATAACGTAGCATTCGATTTTCACAGACCTTATGTTTGCTGTTTCTTTTTTCTACAATTGGTGACCTCAGAGTCGCTGGTGTTGTCCTGGGAATACAGGTGTTTTCTTTAGAACAGCTTCCCTGATGTCGTGGTATGTCTGTGGTCCTCCAGAAGTCGCCTGTTGGTTAGCCGGATCGTTTCCCTCCTTATGTCCAGTTTTCCTCGGGTTGTTCGTCTGGTTATCCTTTTAGAAGTTCATTTGAAGTTGATGAGTTCGCCAGTTCGTTCCTTTGACGTAGTCCAAATGACATCCCTTAACTATGTCATTTACGCTTAATAAACTCTCAGCTCTTTAGACTTTTATAAAAAATATAATATTTAAGTTTTACGAAGACAAAAATCCAGTACTTGTTGGTAATCGTTAGACTTGATTACAATATCGAACTTATAACATCTTAGAAAAATTAACAGATGATGCAGCAGCCTCACGGCGTATCAAAACTTATAAGAAGCAGACTAACACATCTCTCGCAGCGATTTTTTAGAAGAAACCCCAGATCAACGCGTCCTCCGCTTTTATAGGGTCTCCCTTTCCCTTGTAACTGTAGCGTTTGGCGGTTTTTCCAGATTTCCAAAAACTCCACTTTTTTCGGAGTTTTTTGGTACTCATATGTTGTATAAATTATTTCCTGAATTGTTGTGAAGTTTTTTCTCCTTTTTTCTCATTAGTTTTCACATAAAGTCATATCTAAGCTTTTGCAGTTTCCCGCGTTAGGCCTTCCCGCTCATCCCTTCCACTTTCGTGACGTCTCCTCCGCTTCGTCTAATCTTTACTTGGCTTTACCAAAATTAACCAATTTCCTTATTTTCTTCATAACTCGTTAAGTTTTACACTGATTTTGGATTTATTTGGAGATTCTTATTCGTCATGGCTTTACCTTTCTTCTCGAAGTCGAATTGTAGTTGTGCGACTCGGGGTTCACCTTTTAGGCCAACTGGGGTCTCTAACGCAGCTGATTAATTAATTAAATTTTTCTCATTAACATTTTCAATTTTTCCTTTTTGTATATCCAATTTGCCTTTGTTTTGGATACATGGCCGTAGTTTTATTTTGTTTCTTCAGAAATTGTAGTTTGTAGGGACTTTTTAAATTCCGATTTTTCAAACTGGGTTTAATTAACTCTACTCCCGAAATTTGTTTCAACTACTAACGTTTTACAATATCACCTAACACTTATAACTCTCATTCCTCTCTTTATAACATAAAATATTTACTTTACTTTTTTATACTTCGTTTAAATGTGTGAAAACCCTCACCTTTTCAATTTACACAATTTTAATTATTTATTTAATTTATATAACCCTACATTCTTTCTTTAAAAAGTTCCTTACAAGACATTTACTTTAAAACTCTTTTTTCTACTACTTTAACTCAATTTGATTTGACTGATTTCTTTAAAACTGAAAATATCGACTTTTGTTATATAACCTTTCTTTCTTAGAATATTATGCCATTCCAAAAATATTACTCTTTTTGAAATTTGAGTTAATTTGAAAATTTCCCTTAGCTTTTAACGCTTATAACGTAAGTACATTTTTGATTTACGAATCGGGAAATGGATGACCAATACACGCGTTTTTAGCACAATGCACTAACCAACCAAAATCCAGAATCCGTAAATTCTCAGATCCCGGTTATTCCCACAGAAATCATTCCCTATTCTACTAAGTTAAGTTTTCAGCTCTTAACATGTCATGGTTCAAAAGTCGCATCTCGGGAGATAACGGCCTTGTCGCCTGGACTTTGCTGTTTCATGGCCTACATACAGTAGATGTTTTCGCCAGACTCAAAAAAATCGATTTTTGCAAATTCCTTTACAAAACTCGAAATTTTCGAATTGCAATCGGGCACTTCCCGTTGCAATATATATATTGTAGTAATGAAATAGCATTTTACTTTAAAAAAATATTGAAATATTTGTATAATAAATGTTACAATGTATTACACGTTTCAAGAATATACTATTTGTCTATAACTTCTCTTCATAGAAAATATCGAAGTTGTCATTTGAATAGTTGAAACCGATATAGTTAAATCTCTATGCTGGAGTTCAACTTCCTGCTTACCTCGGTTCCATTAAAATAATAATGGTTATAAAGCTAGAACTTTATGAATGAGATTTTAAAATTATTGATTATATTGTTATTTTAAAAGAAAATTTAGATTAATTAAACCTTTTTGATTTAAATATATATTGCAATTTCTACGGAAAATATTGTTCTGTTAATACATTAAATATATATTTTGTAAACATGCAGTAAAATTATTTACAATTTCAAAATTATGTTTACAATATTCTCACATTTTATTTTCGTATCATTAGTTTACTTAAAATAGAATAAGTGTTTACATAGGAGTTGTATGAGACCACAGCCAATCCTGGAAAATCATCATGTTTTAAACTGTTTATTTTTATAATATAGGATATTCTAATTGGTATTTAATAAACACATTTTGTAAGTTCTACTTGCACAGTACTCTTTCCGAAAATAAACAAAATATGATATTTCAATAATATCATAACTAAACCTACTTTTAGTATTTACCGTGTACCTACCACTGATCGAACAAATATGAAATTACCAAAAAATTCTATGGGAAAATTAATTCCTGTATTATTTGATTTTATCTTATTTTTATTTCTGCTTTAATTTTCATAAGTTTTTCTAAATCTTCCATTTTTTTATACATTTGTAATTTGAAGGTTAAGTTACATTGTCACTAAGGGCCTCATTTACAAACTATTACAACAATAAATTTATAACAGTATAAATTTATGATTTTGTAATTTTAAAACTAGTTATTACACTTAATACTTTATTTAACTTTAATTAAAATTACGTTCTTGAAAAAAAGTTTTTAACTTATGTTTGAACCACTAATAAAATGTAATCTAACTAGAACAACCTTCCTTGCTTGGGTAATTAGGAACAAAGTTTTACGATACGTGATTTTCATTCCATGAGCTGAATTTAATATTCAGTTTTAAGAAAACGTTACTTTTAGGACTATACATTTTAATCTGTTTACAACTTTGTTTAATGTAGTATAAACGAATTTAAAATTCTAGGTTACAAACATTTTATTATAAGCACTGATTACGTTAGCAAAATAATATGATTACATTACTCAAGTATTCTGTCTTTTGATTTTAAATCTGTTAATTATATACCTTTTACCATTGTAACTTTACGAACAGTAGTTACCCATAAATTATTATTTATTTAATTTACAGATAGAAATTATGTAACTTACTCGTCGGTGGTTAATACGTGTAGATATTTAAGTTAATTTAATATTTCTATTTAAAATATCTTTTTAAGGTTCAGTAACAAACCATTAAAAATTGATGATGTTTTTATTTCGAATATTAAATCAATCAAGATTACTGATGTTATTATTTATATTGTTTATGAGTTAAAGGCTTACTGAAATCAATATTCAATATCTAATGTAATTTAAAAATGTTCAACTAAGTAATTAGTTTATGCAGGATTTTTCAAAATGTATAAACCTTTTTGTTGAAATAATTATCGGAAATATTACAATAAAATTGTACAAAAGAAACGTGCAAAGTAGTCCTAGCTCTTCGTAACAGAATAATATATTCTCTGTTTAAAGTTATTGTTTGTTAATGATGGATGTTGAATTTTATTATTATTACTTATTCGGACATTTGCCGTCATTTGTGTGTTAAATAATCAAACACGACGTTTCGGGAATACAAATCAATTCCCGTTCGCAAGTGACTAAAACTAACGGTACATAAACCTAGGCAACTAGGCCTATGTAAGGGTGAACAAAATAAAACTACAATTATTACTAACCTTAAATATCTACATGAAGGATCTCAGAGATACGACTGAGAAGTCAAACACAACAACCACAGACACAACACAATTCATGCACTGAGCACACGCAATTGATGGCAAGCGTTTAGCTTGCTGGCTAGAAAAAGACTGACAATAGGCCAGAGTATTCAGGCGTGGCCAACAGGAAGGGGTGGTTTCCTATTGTTTCTGCATGTTCAAGTGTTTCGCTCGGGAACGAGTTATAACACCACGTGGTGATTCTACTGGTAAAAGTTCAGCATTTTTATTAGACGGTAACATTTCTGTTTTATTATTAATATGGTTATTATAATCAAGTTTTAGTTCTTTTTTTAATAATGGGAGCCATAGTGGCCTAACTTCAATGCTTGTTTGGCTGATAGGGTTGTCCGCTAATTTTATATATGAGGCTTCAATTATTTTACGTTTGTAAAGATTACTTTCCCGGTGTATGATTTTTGCCTCTTCCCAATTGAATTTGTGATTTTCGGACCATATATGTTCTGCAATTTTCGATTTATCGACTAGGCCTAACCGTACATTATTTTTGTGTTCTTTTATTCTAATGCTTAAAGGTCTTTTTGTCTCGCCAATATATTGCCTATCACATTCACATTTAATACTGTAAATACAGTTTTTAGAATCCTGTGTGCCATTTTTAGGTTTAGTTTGGACGAGATGTTGTCTAACAGTGTTTTTTGTTTTAAAAGCAGTACAAATTCTATATTTTCTGGCTACGCGCCTAACATTTTCCGATAATCCCGGCACATGGGATTGTCATGTACGCTAGAGGTTTATTCTCATCTTTGGACTCTTTCTTTTTGTTATTTCTCGCTCTTTTACATTTAGAAATAATGGACTGAGGATATCCGTTGGAACTTAAATCCTGCTCAATACGGGCAAGTTCACAGATTAAACTATTATTATCAGAACAAATTTTATAGGCTCTATCAAGTAAGGAATGAACTATTCCTTCTTTGACGGAATTAGGATGGTTTGAGTCATAGTTTAGGTAACGACCGGTGTGTGTATTTTTTCTATAGACTGATGTTTTTAGGACATCCCTATCTCTCTCAACACACACATCCAGAAAAGCTAATTTATTATTTGCTTCGTTTTCCATGGTTAGGGATATGGAATCAGAAGCGTTGTTAATGGAAGCAAAAAAGTTTTCTAATTTATTACAACCATGAGGCCATACAACAAATGTATCGTCCACATATCTGAGCCATACTTTCGGTTTGAATTCGGAAGAATCTATAATTTTCTTCTCAAATTCTTCCATAAAAATATTGGCAAAAATAGGACTGAGGTCTTAGTCAGAGGTTTTAGTCACTTGAGAACGGGAATTGATTTGTATTCCCGAAACGTCGTGTTTGATTATTTAACACACAAATGATGGCAAATGTCCGAATAAGTAATAATAATAGAATAATATATGTCTATAAACATGAACTATCTCATTATTATTCACAAATGTAAGCTAGTGTAGTTAATATATAATTTAATTTCCTACAGCAAATTTAAAAAAAATATGGTATTTGATAATATTTTACTTTAGATTTATAAAGATTTGGCTATAAATATATATAAAAAAAGTAAGTTAAATGTAATTAATAATAATTAATTAAATATTTTTGTAAAAAAAATAATTCGTTTATAGATGCTAATATATGACCTTTACTCAAAACAAACTTTATTTACATTATAACCAAGTTGCATTGCATTTTTGTTGTCAATTTGTTGTCCTGACTACTTGTTATGGCTACTTAAACACGAGTTGGCAAATGATAATGAAGAATTTTAATAAAAGTTCTATGTTATATGTGATATAGTTTCATTGTGAATCTTTAGTAAAATTAAAATATTTACAATGTTTTATTTATTTCATAAATAAATAGATTTACAGAGGTTAATATTTTTTTAGTATTAAGTAATTAAATATAATATAGGTTTAATTTACTATTTTGTTATGTGCAAATATCAGACTAATTTGGCAAATATTGTTCTTGATGAACAAGTGCTAATTATTATTGACAAATATAGTTGAATCAATAAGCAAATAATAATATTAATGGTAAATATTCCCAGCCTAATATAATAGTACTTTATATCGTAAATATTTGACTGCAAAATAAAATTTTTAGGTGTCTTTGGCCAACCAGCTTTTATATAACCACTAAACACATTCAATTTAGGATTTAGTTAATACATAACAAAAGAACAAATATAAAGCATAAATGGTGATGAAACCTTAATCAGTATTTAGCTGATTACATTTCTCAATTCTTTCAATTGTTGTTCTCAACCATTTTTCATCAATAAAAAATCCCGTCATCTTAAAATGTTCTACAAAAATTAACAGTTGTTTAACAACTGCCAAGCCGTATGCACTAAATACGTTAGTGCTCTTACATGTTCTCAATCTGGAATAATGATATTTAGAACTTGCACCAATCATTACAATTACATAAAAAAAATACACACTTTGTAAACTTTGCAACATTTTCTCCGCAATCTTCATGGAAATGTATAACTTTCCATATAAGTACAACACTTAATTGTTTGCTTTCATATATAAAAATAGTTGGTATTTAACTGTTTGAATACAATTTGCTAAAGAAATACAAATTTATTTAAATTTACAAATTAAACTTATACTGCTATCCATTTACAGGTAAGGGTAACCTTAAAGATTTTTACCGCATATTTAATAATGCAAAATTAGCGTTATTATTAGCGTTAACTGCTCACAATATGTCACTATGACTTGTTTTATAAGTCTTTTTATTCACTTTCAACTTTTTTTACGAAAAAGTATTTGGCCATACTAGTATTTAAAATTAAGTATTGTATTTTAAGTTTACCTCAACAGATCTTCCTATAAAGTCGATAAATTTTTCGTTGAAAGCAACTAGGAAATCCTTTTGCAAAGTATCAATGGATTATGAACATTATTCATTAGTATCGACAGTACTTGAGTTATGGAAAGTTTCGGCAAAAACTATACAAACTTTTCTTTTTTTTTTGTCGTACATACAAAATATGAAATCTTAAACATTCAATATGTTATTTATTAGATATAATGTTTTCTAGTAACTCTTTTTTAATTTGGAAGAACCATTCAACTAATATATATATATATTAAAACATATATATTTAAAATGCTCATAAAATATATATTTAAACCTTAAACTTTCTCATATGATGCAAAAATGTTATATGTGTAATTTTTTACTTAAAATTAGGTAAATAATGGAAAACTTTTTGCAACAAAACGGCAAAAGTTTTCAATCATAAGTTTTCCAAATTGTGAATATTAATGAATCTTACCCATTTTTGATAACTCAATTGTAATTTTGGATAACTCAAGTCATTTTAGTTTTTGGTTATATTTTTATATTCTACATCTCCAAAAAATAACCACATCCGAGTTATGTTTTACTTTCTAGATGCATTTAAACATAATGTTGAATGAATAAATTTTGATAACTGATAGTATTTTTATAACTAGAACAGAAGTTTAAGATATACCAGAACTAGAATTTAATTAGTAATACTTATGATAAACATTAATTATTTTTAACACATACTTTTCAAGTGTTATGAATAAAGCTTTCACGAGTAAATTAAATAAACTGGATGTTTTATAATTGATGATAATTTCTTCTGTTACTAAGTAAAAGTTAGGAATATCATCAACATAGTGATTGTTTTTACCTCTCTTAAAAAAACTGAACATTTTACTAAATTTTTAATTGTCTTTGGTTTATTTGCTTAATATACTTAAAAGTTTCCTAAGTTATAAGAAATATTGAAATTTTACTTACTAATATTTGCTTACATACTATTTCCAAATCGCTTTTAATCACTTCACAAAAATCAAAATTCTGCTCATTCTTATGACTACTATAGATATTTTAAGTACATCCACGTTTATCACAAAAACAGAATTTCACTACACTTCTTACCTTTTGTAAAGTTGAATTAACCATGGTAGACTCACACTTCACACCCACCCTGTGATAAATGTAAAATAACAAGTTAAACCTTCAAGATAGTGTATTCCAGTTTTCATTCACGTTTGACATCTATTCAAAAATTCATTTAGAAAATTATAAACATTTTTATATAGTTGTTCAATTAAAGTCACAAACGATAAATCAAAGTTAAATAAAGGAAACTCTAATATCATATTATGAACACTGACTTCAACAGAATTAAATACAACATAAACCTTTGTGTAACAAATTCACCTTAATGTTCTTTATATGTGCAATAATAATATAATACTTCAGTTATAATAAGACGATATGTAGAATTTATTGTTTTCAAGGTGTATATATGTCATTTTCTTGTTAAATAAAGCACAATAATATATATGAATTATTATATTCAATCACACATTTCTCTATATAAAAACAATAAAGAGGTAGTTCAAACTTAAATTATTGATCCTAAAATCCAATTACCATAAACGACTCTCATTAGGTCATTGGACCGTCCATCGTCGGGAGTAGTTAAAAGTTTTCAATTAAAACTTTTAATAATATCAAACTTCAATTTTACTACGATTTGCGTATAAAAGCTTCTAAATCAATTAAAGTTGTTGCTCCTGTGTGTTGCATTGTTTATATAACTATTTTGCAGATATTTTACGACGTAAAAATCAAAAAAAAATAATTATTCGGATATACGTTTTTTAAGCGTTTATGTATTTATTTTATGAACTTTTGAAAATAGTAATACGTTTTTTGGAATTCCGATTTTCGATTAAAAATGAGCAATATCTTTGGATTAAATGCATCTATCTTAAACAGGCTAACTAACCTATTTAATTATTTATCCATTCCTACGTTCTTGCCTTTATTACATACTTTCTAATGGTAAATTATTTTAATTTGGCTAGATGCATTTTACAGTAGTTTTAGTAGAAATCCGCTTGCACAATTTTTAAGTGCAAGTTAACTTATCATTAATGTTTTTATTTAAATTACCTTAAAATGAAGTGCCTCCTGTTTGTAAGCAAATTTCATACATTTATGTTTAAGCAATTTTGTTATGTGCATTATAATTAATTATCAATATTCCAAATGCAACAACAGTAAAATTTGAAATTCTGTAAAATTATGATAATGCGCTGGTAATGTAGACTACACCATTAAATTTATTTTACTAATAATTTTTAACTCAACTTAATGAAAAATACACCAACAATTACGTTTTAAAAACGTTATTTTTAATTTTTTATTTTTAAATCAAACTTCTTATTTTTCTGTTTGAAAACCACTTCATAATATACATTTTCAGAAATGTTTGATATGATTCATTTTTACAGATATGTATAGAAAACAGGTCATTCTAATTATGAGGTTAAAGTTAAACTAAACAACCTTTGCAAATTCGGTTATTTTCTATGTGTACATCTCGCTTACGTTTAGCGAATGAAACTGTTTACATTTAAAAATAATTATAAGCTTTATTTTTAAGGAATGCAACTCGCTTTACATATCAACACGCTAAAATGTACTCAACGCTTTTTGAAGGCTTACCTTTTCGCTTTATTAATATATGTATCAATACCAGCGAAAAGCTACTGGATATGGTAGTATTTACTACTTGAAACTTAATTAGTATTTTTTCAATGAAATTACACCATACTGCTGTATTGTATAGTAATCATACCGTAAGCCTATCAATTTGACGTTAAATACATGATCATTCATTTTGTATGGAATTTAAATATTTATTTACTAAAAAAGGCGAAAGTTTTGTTCCATAAATAAATTGTATTATTTACAATTTAGTAAACGCCGTCATTAACTTTTAATAATCATATTGTATACGATGGTTTAATTTTACATATAGGTGTTTTTTTAAATGTGTTTATATATATATAAACCTGAACATATTTGAATGTTTCTAAAACTATATTAAAATGAAAGAAGTTTAAATATAAAAACTTGTTTCTACATTGAAATTTAGTTTAAACAATTTTTAAACCTGTTAAATATATTATATTATATCAAACATCAGAAATCAAAGAATGTTTATAAATATTTATTTTCACCATATTAATAGGATTTCAAGTTTTAGACTAACGATTATTCATTAATTTAATAAGAAAAAATATTGCAATAAATAATATGTATTTTTATTTATGACTGTAAGCTGAATATAATGAAGAAGAACTTTTAATTTATGTACTACAAATATAGCTGAATATAATGAAGAATACATTTTCTTATAGACATACAAATACGGTAGTGAAATATTATTCATCTATCTACTTTCAAGTATAAGGGATAGTAGCTTGTGTATTGAGTTGGCCTAGAGAAAGTTTATAAATCAGGGAATATTATGATATTGTCACCAGTCTTTTAAATTGATGTCAATGGTACAAATTTACGGAAAGGAGAATTGATGGAGGAGAATATATACTCATTTTGAGATTTTAAAGTGCTACTTTTTTTATTAAACATTAAGTAATACGTTCATATTATTATATTGGTTTGTATTTGTTTAGTTATATATCAAATTAATTTTTAACCGAGTTGTGTATTTATAAAGTTTATTTTCGTAGATAAATCCTTTCGAAACTTAAACTTGTAGAAAATGTAGTGATGTATACTGTGGGAGTTCACAAGTGCCCAAGTAATGCTTTCCCATCACGTCTTGACAATCTCTGGGGAAGGAAATAAAAAAGACAGTAAATAAACACCCGAGCTAAAACTACCTTCAGTCTCGGCATAGTTTTCCAGGTATTTAATAATATTGTATACCTCTTCTGGTGATTACACATAAACTACTAAACTTATCAATTACGATGTAAACCTACATTTTTTTTTAAATAACTGAAACAAAAGGTCACTCAAATCAGTTATCACAACAAAATATTTATAATCATTGAATGTTTGAATAAAAAAAATTGATATAAATAAGTTTTGCTCATAGAATAACTAGTTCTAGATAATATGGATTCATTATGTTCAAAGTTGCATATACAAATATAAGTACCCGAAAAATCGTTTATTCTTATATTCTAATTCAAATGGTGTCATGATTTAATACTGGACAAACATATTTCTAGTAAAACTGTAATATTGTATTTGAAAATTATTTATTATTCCTATTAATGAAGTCAATATCCATGCAATTAAAAGAGTGTAAATACATTTGTAAATTTTAACGACATGTATTATAATTTTTTATTTTGAAAACAATCAATCAATTTATTTTATTCATAATTCTAACCTATTTTGACTTAAATACAGATAAACATAAACATGGATCTGTTTTCGGTCAAGTAATATGAAATTGTTCAATTTTTTTTAAATTCATATCAGCTTACAGCCAGATACCCGATCATTACCTTTAAACAAACAATAAATGGGGAAGTTTTTATTGTATTAGTTTGATGGTTGAAAAAGATACATTAGCTACAACTAAATTTTACTTAATACATCTAATACAAAAATAAACTATTTAAGTTTATTCTTCTTACTATAATATCATGTAATGATAAAATTGTTAAGTGAAATCTATCTTATTGTTATATATATTGCTAAATATATATAAGTTTTTGTTCCAATTTAAAAGGAATTCTTCATTATGCCTTGTCAGTATGTAACACTGCTTATACTACAATTAAATATTAAAATAGTTTTTAATGAAATTCTTTATCCTTCTAAGATTAGGTAATAATTAAATTTTAACTACTGTGGATGAAAATGTATAATACTGTTTCCCTGCATAAAGAAATTAACAAATTATTTTAAATTTTCACTTATTTCAACAAAATATTTCTTAATACAAATCAATTTATAAAATTGGGGGTCATTAATAATATCACTACATTGAAAATTATATATGTGAGTTGGTGTACTGAAAATATTGGCAATATCTATGTTTCTGTTTCCCGTTTCAATATAGCTTTAAAACTATTTTAAGATCTTATTATACAAAACTATTACAAGTAAAAATTTAAAAGTAAATAAAGCAGTTAAACATACATAAAAAAAACAAAAAAACATTGGTACATTTTAAGACATTAATGCATATCAAAATTTTAATAAATTTTAATTTAAGTAGTTATATTTATTCCGATGTGAAATTAGTTAAAAAACCATCAAATTTATATTTATTAAACAAATTGATATACAATAAATTTAAAAAATATAGTAAACATTTTTTGCTATATTTTTTGTATATTGCTATATCATTGTATATGTATTTATATTCGTTGAGAATAATACCCGATTTTCGTTTTAATGTGATGCAAAAAAATAGTTGAAAATTTAATATATGATATTAAACACTCGTATAACGTAATCTATAATTTTGAGTAAAATAAAATAATTACAGTTTATAACTAGTGCTTGCAACAACAATACCAATATTGATTATTAAATATTAATTTGATTGTTGTATAAAGTCTAAAGTAACAAGTTTCATTAAACATAATAAACTTTAATATATTATATATATATATATATTTAAACCTAAATTCGTAAAGCCTGTGTACACTTTCGGACTTAAAATTCAATAGTGTACACTCTAGACCAGCTGATATTAACCTGCTAAACATAATAATGTATTTTAAAACATTTTATTAAACCTGTGAGGTAATTTTACTGTTTAGATCAGAGCGTTTCTCTCATATATATCCCAGTGTCGTAAAAACAAGCTGGAATAACACGGCGTATCGTTTATCTTCCACAACCATAAACTCCTCTTGCAGATGGGGCGTGGTATTAAAACCGTTTGAAAGGCATACAAGATTAAATTTACAACTAAAGAATTCGGTTATTCTTAAATGAACAGTGAAGAGTTTAAACTACAAGTGTGTATTTTCAATATAGTTACAATTTGTATAATAATAAGTAACATTACTACTACCTGGTTAGATTTAATGGTTCTACATTCCAGCCAATATATTTTCCTATAATTTTTAATCCGTTTAGGCTATAAATAACAATTTTAACATTCATAACTCCTGAAATAAATAAACACCAGAAATAGGTGAAAGCACTCGTTTAATAGATAATTTTGATGCACTATTCCATTTTAGGGAGTCTACTTAAAGTTTGAGTCTTACAGCATCTATAAGTTAAAAATTATATTATATTATAGTTACTATTATTAAACTTTTTTTGTTATTTTTTTATTCACTTGTGCCGATAAATTCTTAATTCCAAAACTTGCTATAATCAATAATTAAAGTATGCATCCCAGGACACATACTTTGTCGTTTTGTGGTACGAAATGCATGTATATTGCAAACAATTTTTCATTTGCATTTACATTTTATTCGGGTACAGTTTCATCCGTTTTAAAGTATTAGTAATTGTTAAAACAAATCAAAAATAAAATTAATAATGTTAGAACGTGACGAACAATTTAAAAAGAAAATTTATAAACATTGTATTATTATTTTTAAAGTTACTATTATATTTTGTAATTTGGCGAAGGTAATAATGGTTCCCCAAACTGGAAAGGATTTGACTTTTAACAAAGTATATTTTAAAAATTGTCTTAAATGGATTGAAAGCAATTATATAAGTCGGGCAGATAGTTGCGTCCCACCAGTTTGAAAAAAGAAACAGTCAGAAAAAAAGACAGATGATTCTTTCAGATAAGTTTGATATAAGGAACAGTCATTTAACTATTGACCAGTTTTATACTGTGATTGGTATTGTTGAATAGGTTTTAGAGAGCAAAATGAGTTGTGCTAATATACAGGTAGGCCTATACAGTATATCTGCTACAATAATTTGCATTGTGTCTAAAGTCCTTCCAGACAAACAAAGATAGAGCAAGGGAACCAGTGATCCAGGGTTTCAATATGGAAGTGTTCTAGAGGCAGTTGTGAACGCATTTTACTGAAGAGACATATATAAGAGAACTACTAAATGAGACAATTTGGAATTAGATCTAATGAGCTTCAGAAAACATCATTATATGAAAATCCAAATTGCATATTAATCTGAACAAATCTGAAACAAGCCACATCAATGTGACTCACAATAATTATTGTGAGTCATACGTGTTAACTCAAACTTATAACAAATTACTAAAGACTAACACCAGCCTGAAAGTCACATTTCAAAATTTAAACAATTAAACTGAAGTTAAAATGTAGAAGAACAAAATCATTATTAAAACAAAGCATAAACTTGGTTTTCCAAATAAATACTTATAAATAAGGCAATACGTCTATATATATGGTTTGCAAATTTAGAGGAGCACCAAGAAATATAATATCAAAATAATTTAAACCTTTAAAATTATGGTTCTGTTATTTGTTGTTTTTGCACTGTGGTATGTTAGAAATTAAAACATTCAAAGAGAATCGAAACATAAGCAGTAAGGTCTATAGAAGTAAAGTATGGCCATAGCATACCCAGAATCCAAGTTGGGTAACGAAGCGCAAGAGTAGCCTTTGTATGAAGCAAGTACAGTGATGATTTAGCCTCTAAAACCTAAAGATCATGTACGAGTACTTAGTAGGAGCTTGACTTACATAAAATAGTGCCAATGGCTTTGATAAAACAAAATTATAGATAGGTTCTCTGTTCTTAGTCGTATTATTAATAAATATACCAAAATATTTCAACTGCAAAATGAGTAAGTTAATTTTATATTATATTTAATGTTGGAATATAAATTATTATTATTTGTAAAGAAGGCATATAGGATATATTTCTTAAAGGTACAAGCTCTTTAAACATAATAAGTGGCACTTTAATATTGAATATATAAGGTTTTGTATAATTTTAGTTTTTACATTTATTTAATATAATTGTTAATTTTTATCTTTTAGTACCTAATGTCGGATATGTTAATGAGTGCGACTGCTTATACTGGGATCAACCATACAAGACAAACACACGAGGCGAGCAATGCATTCGGTGCACAAAGTGTCTTTTCGAATGGGCTCACGAGTTGTGCGCAGATCAAGGGACAACTGAAAGAGTTTCATTTGTGATTTTTGCAAAAAATATTAGACTATTACTTAATAAGTTATATCTATTTAGGTTTACTGAATACTTAAGTTAATCTCATACTTAATACTCATAAAAAGTTCATTTATTTCTTTTATACTGAATATTTTTTCTTTTTTTAATAATAAGTTCATAAAGCTTATTTTTTTAATATTAATATTTTAATTCATATCCATCATGTTATATAACTATCCGATATAAGGCATACCCCCTATCCGATATTAGGACTGTTTTTTTCTGAGGTTAAAAAATGCAAGATTATAAGGAAAAATTTCAATAAAAAAAATTACTGTAAATAACATATTTCAACATCAAAATAGTTTAGTTATTAGGCCTACTTCAAGGCATTAACTTGGTAAAATATGGTGGTATTATGAAAACATTTAATTTGTCAAGTATTGGTCTAACAAAAAGTATCCGATATTTGGTCGGTTTATCTTCATCTGAAATAAATTGCACTAAACATTTTAATTTGTTTTAATTTGAACTTTAGTACATGGCAGAATTAAATCAAAGAGTAAAAGTAGATATCAAACCTACAATTTAAAGGCAACATTTTAAAATATACAGGGTTATTTAATTACTTCAAAAATACGGATAAACATTTCCTGAATCCTAGGTGAAATCGCCAATAGAACAATTAACCTCTAGATTTAATTACAATTCATAAATAAGCGTTAATTTTATAAGAGTGGTAACTACTATTTTACTTTTGATTGTTGTAAAACAGATTTTAATGAAAATTAAGTAAAATCCCATAAATTTTCACTTATTTATACTTTTATTCTAATCTATTATACTGCCGTTAATAATTTAAAGTGCTCCAGTTTTAAGTATATTATTAATTCCTATTAGTAAAACACAATTTGCCTCACTACAAGTAGACAACGTTTTTTTATCAGCATGTTCTTTTTCCAGCAAAATTAAGATGTTATTGAATCAGGTAAAAATTTTTGTAGTTCAGAAATATGGCAAAAAGGCTATTCAATATTTTGCATATGATCTGATTGCAGAAATGGTCGTATCACCAGAGGTTCCAGGAACATAAACCTAAAAATGCTGTTAAACAGAGTTCAAACTTCGCTGAACACCTAGTCGAATCAGGACACCTATACCGTTTTATCCAAGAAAATATGGAAATAATAAAAACGTGCAACAAAAGCAGGGAAATGGATGTACTAGAAGAGTTCCAAATATATAAATATTCCAAAAACAGCCCTTCAGAAATACTAAATGATAAACTGAAATTCAAATCTAATTCGTTGTACGACAAAATAATAGACATAGATAACAGTGAAGCATAGACTTTAATCCTCCCCCACTTTCACTCAATCCGGACATACAATCATTTCAAGTTTAACTACGTACGTGAGAGGATGCATCCATATTTTTTACATTTTATAAAAGATTTGACGAACCATTTAACCACGGTAATTGTAATTATTGTGAACTATTTAATTGTTGAACTAATGTGATTGTTGTAGTGTGATTTTTATATAAGTGACTTTAAAATGACTCAGTGCAGTTGAACCAAGTTTGTCAACCTAAAAGGACGCTAGATCACAAAACGCAAGGTAAAATAAAAAAATCATTTATTAAATTATTGTGATCAAGAAGTAGGACTTATAATTAAATATGCTTTTTTGGTTCTAGTATGTCAAAATAATGGAGTAAGTTCTTTTTTTTAACTATTAGATGATTTTAGAGGTACAAAATGACATCTTTATCAGTTCAAAACTTCCAAGAAAAGGTTCCACTACTAAACGTTTAGTAGTGATCTAAAAGCAAGTTTGATTTTTCTACAATATAATGTCAAGCTTATAAGTTACGCTTTTTCTATCAGTATAAGTTGATATGCTTTTTCTTGCATATCAACTTTTTAAGCTGTATATGTAATGTTTTAACTGATGGTCAACCAATATTTAATATACAGGCACGCTGGGAAATTTCCCATGGTTAAATGATGTTTGATTGTCAGAAGCAGTATAGTCATTATATTTGTTAAATGATTGTGGTTTTCTTAAATATTTTTGGCAGCATTTAAGGGTCAAATAAATAATAAATACTATCCAAAATTCAAACAATTGCAATGATCTTTAAGGCCTCCGCTTTTTAATAGCATCTTCCTAAAGGTTTATGAATCAATTTACGCAAGACTTAATATCAATACTGTGAATTTAGGGAAACTATATCCGATGTTTTTTTGAATTTGATAAAAAAAGTCTTTGGAAAGTAATATAATATTTAGACAAAGGTAATTTATTTTAAATAATTGTGTGGTTCTCTGCGATCCCATAGTGCACTTTATTTAAATTATTGGTTAGTAATGGATGTAGAATAAAAGTTGTAATTAATGTTGCACATTAATAAATTATATACATAAACTGAATTTACAAACACAATATTTAAAAATATTTTTCGCAGATTTTATAACAATATGAATATTTTGATATCATTTTTAAATAGTAGATAATAATGAAATAAAATAAAATATTACTAATTTTTTCTAATGATAAAAAAATTATTACATTATTATTTAATACTTTGTATTTGTTGCAGATAAAATTACACCTTTTAACATACTTTAGACGCATGGCAAGGACAAAATATCGCTAATAATTATTATATATATTTTTTTTATATTCTATAGAATTAAACAAATTGAACATAGCATTATTTTGTTTTCATAATTATGTACAGATTTTGTAAAGTGTGTTGTTTAATTGCCATTGAAATGTTTAGTGGTAGGTAAAAATTCAAATATGTAATAAAAATCAGTTTTTGTATACATAACTATTTTGTTCTTTTTTAAGTCGAGCATATTTATGTCTAGGTATAAATTAATAGAATTAATGATTAATGTATATACGATAAATGTTTAGGCTACTTGTATTCTTTTTTGTAAGTACATATTGTTATATGTGTTTAAAAATTTTCTTAAACATTTAAATTATAAAATCAGAAGAATTAACCTGAATTAGTTCATAGAGGACTCTGTTGTAAAACAACAATTACGGATATGTGTAATGGTACCATAAGATCAAACTACAACAGCAATGTATTATTGAAAAATATGTCACATCGCAAATAATAAATAATAATATGAAGTTTTTACTTTTGCAAACCTTTTACAATAAAAGACCTATTTTTGGACTGCAATAAAAATTAATAAGGTAAATTAACTTGGTTTTGAGACATCATATTAGAAAGACAGAATATAAAAGTTACAGGTTGGAAAATAGTTGTAGTATATTGTTGCAAAATAGGCCATCATTTACATTTTAAATACAATAAACTTAATGGAAAATACAACTTTTCAACAAATTACCACTAACAATACATTTGTCTTAATATTTGTTTTTATTTTTGACACTATCTGCTAATGCGGCTTGTAGTCCAGCAGTCAGGTACTTTTACCTGGACACAATTCCAAAGTTAATGCAATTTTGGGGTGTTATTTGGGGATGTATAAGGATGTAGTATACGAGTTTTCCACCTAAATTTCCTTGTGGAAATTTTAGTAGGGCCAAAAAACCGCGATTTTTTTGGACTTTTTTCGATTTTTTGCCCATAACTCAAAAATTACGCGTCTTACGAAAAAATATGACCTTTGAAAAGTTAAAGAGCATTAAATTTTCTTCAAGATTCACTGGTCAAAAATATTTGTCGGCTTAATAGTTACCGAGGTACAACCCTCTAAAGTTAGGCAACATTTCTTAAAATGTACACATTCACTAAAAAATGCATGTCTTTGGCCCCTATATTTCGATTCTCAACATATCAATGTATATTATGTATACCCCTTACCTTTTACCCCTCCTTGACCCCCTTCCCCACCATTATTTATGGAGAAGTACTTAATGAAATGCATTCTACAGGCCATTAACTCCTATAATAAATATCCTATGAAAATAATTGCCTATAACTGGAAAACTACGTGTCCTACCGAAAATTTTTTCCAGCAAATGTTAAAGAGCATTACTTTCCTTCAAAATTCAATGGTCAAACATTTTTTTTCGGCCAAATAGGTACGGTACCGAGGTAGACACCTTCTTAAATAAATTTATTGTTGATTTAGGAGAGTTTTTGCATTTTTATTTTTTGTTTTGAATACAATTCCAACATGTTAATTGTTGCTGTACATTATTAGTGTTTATTAATTCCATTTTTGTGTTTATAATAATTTTACTACGTTTAAAACAATATTTCATGATCTAAGAGTTTATAAACTTTTATAATATTTCTCTATACAAATTAAATATTTTGATACGGTATTAAATCATCCGAAAAAATGCATTGGTAATAAATGATATAATAGCATCTTCTTCACGTGCTTGTATATTAAATAATTTCCCAATTTCAGTTTTTAGTATGTGTATTTAAAAATATATTTGCACTTTATTACTGCAAAGTGATTTACAAGTTTGACACAAATCCCAGGGTTTCTAATGAATTCCCTGTAGAGAAACTTGCAAACAACCTACATTCGCAGTAATCTACTTAGTTTATCCATAAAGAAGTTGAAAACGAGCAACTGATCAAGCCCAGAAAAGTACTAGAAAGTTTCATTTATTTCTATAGAACTAATTTTAGAACTAATCAGTTAATGTTTAGTGCTAAACCTGTAAGTAGTACAGAATTTATATTGACACTAGTCAAAATTAGTAACAGAATAAAGCTTAATGTTTTAATTAATTGTTGCTATATGTTATTCCAAAGTTATCTTAATTAAAATGTTCAAAATAAATTGTTTCTTTGATTTTTACTTTTTCAAAATATAACAAAGTACGATAAAAGTAAAATTTTTAGAAACACAGGCACTGACATATGTAATAAAATATTTATTTGTAAACTAATTATTTTATATTGCGCCAAATAGTCACATTAATTTTATTTGGTGTTGATTGTAAGCAACATTTAATCCAAACAATGTTTTGATTATCCCGAATAATTTTGTAATAATTTGGATTTGAAATATTCAGAATGTAGATTTAGAGATAAGCAAACACTCAGACTTTTAAATCGTTATACATTTTTCTAAGCATGCTAAATATGATTTATGCATAAAGCTACAGTATATTTTAGCTTCACTTGGAAAAGAAAGCATTGCTATATAATTCTTCAAAAAATTGACATTTTGATATTTTTAAATAAAAATAAAAAATATAAATTTCTAGAGTAGTATAGTAGACTATAACATTATCTTTACCATATATTTATTTAATGTTAAACTAATTATTAAAATTGGATTTATTCTGTAAAAACAATTTATCATCAATAATAAGACTATGATTTATTCTTGTGTCGTAAAACAATCCCTCAGAAAATTGTAAAGGTTTTACAACTATAAACTATACTGGCATATGTGACATTATATTATCACATGCACAATATATATGTTTTACTAATATACTGTTTTAGTAATAGAATGGTATATCAAGATACAACAAAATTTAATCGCATTAATTTGTATAGTAAATAATAGTTATACTAAATAATTTATTGTAAATTTTTGTAACAAATTGCAAATGAAATACCTTGCATATTTAATACATTATAATTCAGTCAAATAATTATTATTAAGAATAAAATCATCCTGTTGTTTGAAAAAAATTTAAAATAGATTGAAATAAAAACAAAAGAAACATAGCCTACTTTGTTTATTTCAAAACGACTTCTTCTATTTTATTGAGCACGGCAGAAGTGCCGTTTTTATATCCTTAATTTATTTGAGAATATTGAAAATAGTTTCATCGTTTGAAACTTGTATACATTGATTGAACAGTGTCAACGTGTAAAACAAGTGCCCGCATATTCATCGTTGCAGAAGAATAGTTTGAATATTGATCGACGAAACTCAAAATACCAAAATTAACATATTCGTGGCTACAGAAGTATGAAAATGACAACAGTCTCTGTTTAGTGTCGAAACCGTACTTTAGAACAGACCAGACAAGATGATTAATTGAAATAAAATCTTCAACATGAGCTATATTATCTAAGGTAAATATGGTTCATAAAGAAAGCCTTGTTCGTTAATGTTTTAAAAACAATACAAACAAGTGTTCAATGAATGTTATAAAATCGTTTAAAACAGCAATTCAACGAGAATTCATAAAAATGAACCTGAATTAAATTAGAAAAGTTTTAAATGTTTGAACAAACTATTAACATTTATGATTATTTATTAGGTTTTTAATTTGTTGTAGAGGTGAATTTTACTCCTCAAATTAAGTAAATTAAATCTTGCAAAACCAGGTGATATTAAACAAAAATATGTTTTATTTGTTCTGTTGTTCCTGTTTACTTATTTTAAACAGGATCAAAATTGCATACATCTGTATTGCTAGACACGTACTTGCTTTAGTAAAGTATAAATTTATCTATTACAGCACACACACATTAGTAAAGGATGTTGATATATGTAAAACAATTAATTACTTTTTAAATTTGGATATTAGTATCTCTGTTTACCTAATCTATAATTAATCTAGTGTGTCGTTTCGTAAAAATAATTCTTTACTCACTAAATCAAAATGCATATATGTGTATTACATATAAATCAGTGGCGAAACTACATTCATTTTTGCCCCCCCCCCCCCGCGGGGAAAAAAAATCCAAACACCAAAAAAAAAAAAAAAAAAAAAAAAAACGAAATTGCAAATTTCTCGGTTCTAGATGACCTCTCTCCACCCGTAAGCAACCCCACCCCACGATGTTTTATGTAACCTGGTAGTACTTAGACATTATTTCACTCTAAATTGAAATGAAAGTAAATTTATTTAAGTACACGAAATTCTTTACATAAACAAACTATATGTTGGTAGCATTGTAATTAAATATTCCAATGTTATGAAGTATCATACTCAAAAGAACATGCAAGCTTTAAGTTTAAACCAATTTATTATCTTTGAAATGGAAAGAAAGACTGCAACTTTAAACAACAAACATGAAGGTTTATTATTTACAAAAATCTTGTAAGTTGTTAAGATAACTACATTTATTTAAAACCTCTTCTTTTTCTTCATGTGAAAATACTTGTCGGTTAACAAGTAAGGTTGATAGCACGAGGGTAGGGTTATACTTTGAAGCGGGCTTATTCCTTACGTGTCGCGTTTGGGAACCCATAATATTACTATGCAATTGCTTCCAACTCTCACCAAGTAGACACGAGTATTTTACTTAATTTTATTGTTTAGAATGTTTACAATGAATGATTCAATGGTAAAATTATGTTTATTACATCTAACCTAATTTAAAATGACTTCAGAAAAACCAGAATTACTTGCTGTTTTTACTACTACTTGCGGATGAACCGGGATTATAAATTTTATGTTCTCTTTATATACATTAATTAAACATTTTCACCTGTTAGTTTATGACTATATGAAGACTATTCACAAAAAAAAAAAAAAAAAAAATATATGAGGTTAATGTCAAACGCCAAATATTTTATTAAAAAATACTTCATACTAAAATGCAGAGAACATAATATAAAATGCAGTTTTGATTCATTAACAAAAAATATTTATTAAACAATTCAGTGGACATATATATTTATTACAAATTATATTGTGATAGTTATTTCATTAAATATTCCTTTTTAATGTTTTTTTTTTTTTTTTTTTTTAAATTCAGCTTAATTAGCCAAACAAATTCAATTTTATTTTAAAGTTTTTTTAAACTTATTAGGCCTCTATCAGCTTTTCCTGGGCCAACATCTGAAATATGTAATAATAGAAAATGCAAAAATGGACACCAAAATCTTTGAGCGCTAGTAGAGTACTGAACTCGTGAGACGTGTGAGCGTGGCGTGAGAAACTGTGTGACTACCACTGAAAGAATTGTCTGTCGTGCCAAGTGAGTCGCGCTACGTAGCGTCGCGTTAATTTTTTTTTATTTATAGGCGAAAACCTGGATAGTTATCAACGCCTGGCGCTTCGCGTTACCAATATGCTCTATTCCATTCATTTACTTATGTTACAAAAAGTCGTGCTATGCCACGTCACGTGACAAGCTTCAAACGCGTCCCAATATGCGCCTAGCTTAACATATGGTGGTTATACATTTACATCAATGAAGTATATTATTTGTTTGATTGGGAGCAAATAGTTAGTTTATTAATTGCTAAAGTTTAGCAGGAATTATTGTTAACTGCTAGTAAACAGATTGTACAACCATAATGATTATAATTTCAGATTATAATTATAACAGATTATAACAGTTTTATTAAGATATCTTAAAGAAATATTGCTTACAGTAAAATTTATTTTGATGATAATGTATTTACTACATTTTATTTGATTAATTCCATTATATGTTTCCATGTGCCAAAGCGCGGCGCCCCCTGATCTGCCACGCCCCCGCGTACCGCGGGGGTGTTATTAACACCACTGACATGGATGCATAATTCATGTTATAGTATTGTTCATAAACTTATAACTATAAAAATTAATTATAACCAAGAAGTTAATAAAACCAATTACTGAGAGGACGTGATTGTAATGTAGATTTCGTACTTATAGGTTTAAGTTAGAAGGCGTATGTTTGTTCGCTTCATTAACTTCGTCTATTTTTATACCCTTTTTAGAACTTGAGTAATAAAAACAAATCTGACATTTGTTTAAACATAGTTTCCTTTAATTCTTTAGGAATGGAATATTTTGCTATTTTCTAAAGCCAAGTGTTAAAACTTCTTAAGTTTATACAATAAAATATATATTTTGGTTAAAATATAAACTCTATATATACTAAAATGTGTAATAACAATCTCTATTCTTGTTTAGTTACGATGTTTGCAGGCTGTAATAATAGACTCAAGTAACTTAAGTATACTGACTAACCAAACACATTATGTAAGATTAGTTATTAATTAAAACTCCACTTTTTACACCTATAAAAAATTTAAATATGTTTTTTCCAACTCAGTGCTTCAAAAGTTATTTATGGTTTTTAAAGAAATCTAAATTTATAACATAGGTAGAGTGTAAATTTATTTGAATACATTTTTGAAGTAGAGTCCCGAAAGTGAATCCATTGGGTCGAAATAAATATTATTTTGTTTAAATTTTAGGGGCTCCAACTTGAAATGAGACTTATTAACAAACACTTAACTTATGGTAACCTTAAGTATTTTATTAAACCAAAACCCATACTATGAAACATTTCATTTGGGTATTTGGTTTGAAAAAAATTCCATCTTTTCTTAAGATTGAATAAAAAGAAAGAAAAAACAATTATATTTATTTGTTTCTTCATAATATGTAGTTTATTTACAAAATAAGTAATTTGAAAAGGTTGTAATTGTATTGCAATTTATGAGGGTCCATATTCATGGTTATTTTTACATAACCTTAAACAATCTTTTTTATTTTAAAATGCAGTATTAAAGGTTGCAAAGGTTTTTAAATGGACAGCAGTCAACATCAAACCGATTTAGCAATAAGAGTAATTTCTTTTCTCCAAAAGAATTAGACCCTTGCGACCACCCTCTGATACTACTATAAAAAATTTATCATATGTTAGGGTTAACACACGGTTTCTGAAATCTGGGTGGATAAGTTTGTATTAAATTATATAAAATAGAGGATTTATTTACATAAACGTAATTCGCCAAGTAGATAGCCAAATGTTTTCTGCTCACTACTTGGAGCACAAATTAAAACTCCCGTACTACACGTATTGCGAGTCTTTACTTATTTGATGGGTGATACGTAGCTTGAGGCGTGGCTTTCAGCTCAATTCTTGAGAAACTTAATTTATTCTGAAAGCAATATTAAAAATTGCTTTGAAAAAGAGCCATAGTTTTTCCGAAAACGCTTTTTTTCGTACTTTTAAGGTATTAAGTGTAAGGAAATTATTTGTAAGAATATGTTAAATATTTCAAAATTCTAATAATATTTCTGTAAAATTTGATCATGATTATTTTTCGCGTTCTTCAAGTTTCTTCAGGATAAGTTATAAACAGCTAATAAAAACGTTTTCTGTCACTAACTCGCATTATACTGTATATCACAAGTTTTGTATCAAAATCTTTACTCTGTTTAAATATTTTAAGTTATTTATTTTTAAAAGGCTTATTAATGGATGACTATTTGACTGGAGAAGTGGTGCGGCAGAGCAGGTTTTCTTATCTACTTAGATACTAATATTATCGTTAACATGGTCTGATATGTAACGATATTGCCTGAACTACTTGTCTAAGGTCCAATATTTATATGAGCTTCAACATAAATAGTTTGGCAGGGAAACCCTCTTTAAAAACCCTAATAATAGTTAGTAGCTTAGTTCTGTTTGAGATTGACTCATTTCGACATGATAATGTGTAATGCAAATCATATCAATTGTTTAATCCTCATTGTGCACATTCAGCGACTCGCGCTCACTTACATGATTCGGCCCATGTGGGCATTTTGCGTTCCGTAGTATAATATATATATATATATAAAGATTAGGTACCATTTGGCTGCCTTATATGGCACGATTTGCATTCGATTTGGCGGCTGGTTCTAAATGGAAGCCGTATACGGCCGCCAAATTGCAGACCCTGTTATTCTGTCTTATAATGATGATTAATGACGAATAAAATTGATTTGTATTGGCAGTCAAATGGGACCCTAGTGTATATTTTTAGTTCCAAAAAGTTATGTCTTGGAGTGCTAGCATCGCTACGGTTCACAAGTGGATATTCATTTTATCAATATTTGGCGCAAATCTGGCGGCCGAGGTCTGGCCACGCTGCAATGAGACACTGCATCCTGTTTTAACGGATGTGGCTCGAAGCTCTGTCTCTCGTTTGCAGGAACTCCTGATTATTTCCTTATTTTGAAAAACTCTGCCTCTAAGGTTGTTTTTATATTGGATTTTTATTGACTATACGATGGTTTCTGTTTCTTTCTTTCGAATCATCGCTCTTCTTTTTCTCCGCGGGTCTGTGTAGCTGTATAAACATAAACTATATGAAATAACTATCAGTATATTACCTGCTTTTTAGTCCGTCGTGCGACTTCTTTGATTCCCCCTTCAAAAAGTCGGATTGATTTGAAACCTTGAACACTTATAAAGGACCTACGGCAATGCAATATTAATTTAGTTGGGTGTAGTAAGTGAGCACTGATCATGGTCCTCAGAACACGAGGTGATTTTCACCCCCTTCAAAAAGTCGGATTGATTTGAAACTTCGAACACTTATAAAGGACCTACGGCAATGCAATATTAATTTAGTTGGGTGTAGTAAGTGAGCACTGATCATGGTCCCCAGAACACGAGGTGATTTTCACCCA